>AYJT01028862.1:0-17765 GCA_001278415.1 Ocimum tenuiflorum | reverse complement strand
TAAAATAAATTATATTATGTTATGTATAAAATAATTACATTATTTTCCTTTAAAATAAATATTTGATAAGGATAAAATAGAAAATAAATTTTTTTAAAAAATTAAGGTAAAGAAGGCATAGATTAAACAGAAGCCTCACATGTAAAATTTTGCATGTGAACAAGCTAAAAGCACTATCTATTTTTACATCTGATTACATTTTTAAGTGTTTATTAGAAGCTGTAAAAGATGAAAGAAGATGAGTTAATACCCAAATCCTCAGATACTACTTGTGAAATGCTATAATGGTGCTTGTATACGTTGAGGTGGATCTGTTAACCAAATAATCCCGAAAAGGCCAAAACTCAATGGATTTCAAGCAGCTTAAGACGAATCAACTCTCTACTCTTGAACATATCATGTGATGTTGGTTTCAGAATTCATTGCACTGAGGTTGTGCTGCTTCATGTAGAAACGTCTCTTTGATATTCCAAAGGGCCATCTTGCTAAGAGATTTCTTGTTCCATTCTCATTCTTGAACCTCCCTTTGTTTCAAAATTTTCTAAGTCCAGCTGAAGAAGAATTTGGATTCATTCATTCACATGATATCTCGTAGTTACACACAATACAATGGATGAGGAGTGTAATTTTGTCGACTAAGCTAGAATTGAACAAATATGATTTTTCTTTTTAAACATTTTTTAATGTATCCCTGCACAGAATGAAGAATGAATGCATAAATTTATCAAAATTATACTCCGCTGTAATTATTCCAACTGCTTGTTTTTACAGTTAAAAAATATCCAATGTTGCTTTAACTTTTTTCATTTTCTCAAAAGAGAAAACCCTGGATTAATCTTTGGTGACCAAGATTTGGCTAAATCCGAGAAGAATGATGATGGCTAGTTATCACTATTAAGTGATTTCAATCCTCTTTTTGTTGATGAATAAAGCTTCTGATATTTCTTCGAGTAATGTCTCTCTTTTGTCTGCAATTTATGGCCTAATGGTTAGTAGACCACACAGATAAACTACGCAAGTTGATATTGCTAACTAACATCATGTAGAATTGTCTAATATTTGTCTCATAGAGAACAGACATACCAACTTGAGATTTTTCTTTACGCGTAAAATAATGATGCAGATTACATTATCTCAT
Organism: Ocimum tenuiflorum; assembly: GCA_001278415.1. Lineage (NCBI taxonomy): Eukaryota > Viridiplantae > Streptophyta > Magnoliopsida > Lamiales > Lamiaceae > Ocimum > Ocimum tenuiflorum. The sequence goes on along the minus strand of AYJT01028862.1, from coordinate 16,627 downwards.
CCGACTTCTCAAGGGACCATGAGGGCCTCTTGTTGCCAGAGTAGGAATCTTATTTCATTAAAAGCTTCTGTTTGAGTTCAAAGACAAATCCATGTGATTCCACATGGGTTCATGTTTTTTCAAACTTCACAACTCATTTCAAGATCTTAATGAGACATGGCATCTAAACAACTGCTTATATACGTGTGTTTATAAATCATTTCGATCCATCCCCAACAACATCTCAGAAATCTCATCTTTCACTTGTTTAAAAAACCACTTTCCATATTCTTTGGTTTTATTTCGTACAAGAATGGCCATTCGCCAGATGCTTAGACGTTCTTTATCAAGTGAAAGAAGATCTGCTTCCACAGGAAGCGAAGTTCCAAAGGGCCATTTTGCTGTTTATGTCGGGGAAAGTGAAATGAGAAGGTTCATCCTTCCATTATCATTCTTGAACGACCCTTCGTTTCAAGATCTGTTGAGTAAAGCTGAAGAAGAATTCGGATTCAATCATCCAATGGGAGGCCTCACCATTCCATGCAGTGAAGATGTATTCAGTGATATCACCTCTCGTTTGACCAGAACAAGATAGTTTCAAAGAGCACAATTTTGTAGACTGGATAGTCCATGTAAAATAGATTGTTTGTCAAGTACGAAATGTACTCCTGGACAGATAGAAGTATACCCTTATCAAATATACAGAAATATTTTCAGATGCTACATTGTCTGGTTTTAGCACTCATCACAATTTCTTTTTGATCTCAAAATTTCAAATTTATATCATTCACTTAATTTCCTTTTCAACCAACACTTGATTCACAAGCCAATAGATTTGGCAGGTATCATCAATTGCATATCTGGTAATATTCGAATTTCTTTTTATGGGACTAGGAAGAACGAATGAGGCCCTTTATTTGGAACTTTGTAAGTGAATACTAAAATCATTTGTCCAGTGTTGCATTTTATTGCAGCTTCTTTAGGAGCTCAAGGTTTCACATTCACTTGATGTAAATCTTGTTTTAGACGATGTTGTGCATTTTCTTTGTATGCATTGCAGGGATGTTTTTTCAGACACAGACCACTTGCCACTGCTGTTTTATATGGATGGAATATACCGTCTAAATTATACTAAATAATCAGCTCTTTCTGTATGCCATTGACGATTGTAGAAACAGTGGCTTTTCTTTCAGGAAAGACAGCAGCTTCTGCAATCTACTATTGTCAAATTGAAAATTTTAGATTCAAGTTCCCAAACTATAATCTAATTATAGAAAATGAATTTTACTATTGATCAACTTAGCATCTGTTCTTTCTGATGATTGTATAGGGGAAGAAATAAATATGTTGGATAAACAAAATCATCATCCTGAATGTGTGAGTGGTAATGTTTTACATCATGGATTCATTTTGTTATTCCGTACTAAAGGATCAAATTGGTTAATGTTTCAGGAAGCATAGCTGTTCGCATACCTTTTCCTCTAAATTTGTGGTTTAGATACATATATAATTCCAAAACTTTCATGGACAATATCTTCAACAATATACATGTAATGATGGTGAAATGTTTTGTTTGATTTATTCATGGAAGTTTGAGTTTTTAGGAAACAAGTGTGTAGCAGGATAAGAGTAGCATTAAAAGCTTCCTTTTGAATTTGAAGACAAATTCATGTGATTCCTGTTTTTCCATGTTTCACATCCACCACTAATTGGCTCTGTTTGTTGACCACTCATTTCAAGATCTTTGAGGTATGGCATCTACTCAATCCCCTATGTATTTGTGTTTATGCAACTCATTTTGAGTCATCCCAGCAGCAGCAATATTTAGAATATATCAGCTCTCACTTGTTTAACAAAAGCTTTCTCCCATCTCTTTGGAATATATCAAGCTTTACATATAACAAGAATGGCTATTCCTCAAATGCTTAGACGTTCTTTATCAAGTGAAAGATTATCAGCTTCAGCAGGAAGTGATGTTCCAAAGGGCCATTTTGCTTTTTATGTTGGGGAAAGCGATATGAGAAGGTTCGTCCTTCATTTCAAGATCTGTTGAGTCGGGCCGAAGAAGAATTCGGATTCAGCCATCCAATGGGAGGCCTCACCATTCCATGCAATGAAGATGTATTCGTTGACATCATCTCTCGTTTGGCCAGAACATGATAATTCTGGGACAACACTACTTCATATGTATAGAAGATTGTTTGTCAGGGCACAGATACCTTTATCAAATATACTAAATTTAGCTGTTATCACAATTTCTTTATGATCTCAAGGTTTCAAATCATTTTCATTTGCTTTTTTCCCTTCTCAGTAAAAATCTGTTTCACAAACCAATAACCCCTCAGGAAGAGTAATCAGGATCATTTTATCTTCAATTGCATATCTTGTAATATCCGGGTTCCTTTTTAATTGGATTAAACAGAGTGACTAATGAATCCTCTCAAGGAGAATTTTCCATATAAACAAGCTAAAAGACGTGTCTATTTTACTTTTTTATTTAGGAGCTTTGAAAGATGATCAGTAAACACCCTCAGATCTACGTTTGAAATGTTATAATGGTGCTAGTATAAACTGAGGTCAATCTGTTAACCAAGTAGTTCTATCATCATGACAAGGCCAAAACTCCACAAATTTCAAGTAGCTCAAGACATATCCACTCCCTACTCTTGATCATATCTAGTAATTTTGTTTTCAGACATCGTCATATGTTTTCTCTCATGCATTTCAAGATATGCAGAGGAATTGCAGCAAAGGAAACGCATGAAGACAGTATGTAACGCTCTGCACCCCAGGGCCCAACGGAGCTCACCCGAGGCCGGCTACGTTACCACCACCGAGGCCGGCTACGTTACCACCACCGGTGTTGAGTCAGCTGGCCCCACAAACCAACATAAGTCCTTTCTAACGTGCTTTGTCCTCACTCACACGCATACTGAGAAACTTCCCAGGAGGTCACCCATCCTAGTTCTTCCCTAAGTTAAACACGCTTAACTTTCGGGTTTTCCTAGAATGAGAGCCAGAAAAGCAGATGCACCGGTTGATATGAGTAGCACTTATCAAATCCTTTAAGCTCTCTTCGACTATACTGTCTCATTCCAGTATAGTCTCAGAATCCCTCCCATTCTAGTGTGTCGATTCATTCGTATCCCCTTTGCTCTCTTGAAGTCTTACGCGAGCCGTTCTTTGACCGTGCCTCGTGCACCGGCGTACACTCCCTACTTCGGCTCAGGGCCTGACACAGTAACTACATGCGACTCAAGCTGTTTTATGTAGAAAAGTCAACTTTTTCTCAGGAAAGACAGCTACTTCAGCAATCCATTCCTGTCAAATAGAAGATTTAAGTTCCAAGTGCAGTTCCATTTTTAAGTCAGAATCATGGAACGAATGAAAGTTTTTTGACGGAACATTTATTCTCGAGTTGTGTTTTAGATAACTGTATTGTTTCCAAATTTTATTGGACAAAATTCTCAGAAACTTCACATTTAGTGATGGGCCTTTCTGCTTGATTTACCGTCGATTCGCGCAGCATCATTGGAAAGAAAGTGACAGTTTTGTGTATAATTCAAATCACCTGAAAGATTAAATGAGCTGTCCTGACATTGCTAACCAACCCTGCATGGAAAATGTCTAAATTTCAACCTACTAAAGAAAGGTAGATGGATGGAATGCAAGTCCACTATGACATATTCTGCTGTGCATATTTGTCGGCAGATATTATATCATATCGACTACATAAGAAACGTTGAGGTCGGTTGTTGCTAGAGTTGGTAGGGAACAACTTTTCAAGATAAAAGAATTGCTTCTGCTTATTGCATCAAAACCCTTCCTGTTAGTGTGAAGACAACTCAATTCATGGCCTAATGGTTATTAGACCACACAGATTAATTAGGAAAGTCGATATTGCTAACCAAAATCATGTAGAATTTTCGTCTGATAGAGAATAGATGGACCAACTTGAGATTTTTACACGTAAAGTAACTCTGAAAGGACTATACAAATGTTTAGCAGGATTGGAACATCTAATCTTACTGCATTAAAAGCTTCTGTTTAAGTTTGAAGACAAATCCATGTGATCCCTCATGGGCTCATTTTTTTCAAGCTTCACAACCACTCATTTATGGCATCTACACAATCGCCTATATATGTGTGTGCAAATCATTTCGATCCATCACCAGCAACTAAATCTCATACACTTGATTACAAAAGCTTTCCATCTTCTCTTTCCTTTATTCTAAAATTTACTTAGTACAAGAAATGGCAATCCGCCAGATGCTTAGACGCTCTTTATCAAGCGAAAGAAGATCAGCTTCAGCAGGAAATGATGTTCCAAAGGGACATTTTGCGGTTTATGTTGGGGAAGGCGAATTGAGAAGGTTCATCCTTCCATTATCATCCTTGGACGACCCTTCGTTTCTAGATTTATTGAGTCAAGTTGAAGAAGAATTCGGATTCAATCATCCAATGGGAGGCCTCACAATTCCATGCAGTGAGGCTGTATTCATTGATATCGCCTCTCGCTTGGCAAGAACAAGATTGTTTTGAATCAAGACAGTTTTGTAGCGCAGATAGTTCATCTAATGTAGATTGTTTGTCGAGTACAAGATGTACTCCTGGACAGATTCAAGTATACATTTATGAATATACAAAGTTATTTGCAGATACAATATCATGTTGGTTTAGCCTCTTATCATAATTTCTTAAATTGTTAAACACACTCCCATGACTGATAAAGTGAACTATGTGCTACTATTTTGAACTCTTGCCTGGAACGTATGACTGTATATCTGTCACATTATACACAGATATCTGGTAGAATTCAAATTCCTTGAACACTTTCTTGGCACTTTTACAGCCAAAAAAATAAAAAATAAAAAAATAATAAAACTTAAATTAGAGGAAACTGCACAAGGCATTACATATGACTCTATCTTTGTCACATTATACACAAATAAGAAGTCAAATGCATTGATCACTTTCTTGGCATTTTTACTGAAAAACAAACATATATAAGCATATATCTCCACCCCATTTCTGCATCCAACATTCAGTTATTCAATACTAATCTCAGAGAAACACAGAGCCAAGATGAAGAACCTCAGAAAAGCAGCCATTCTTATGCTGCTAGTCATCCTTACTGCCCAGTCATTGGAGGGCCGACTTCAGTCTTGCAAGCCGAGTGGCGAAATAAGAGGAAAGAAACCTCCTCCAGGGCAATGCAACCAGGAAAATGACTCGGATTGCTGCAAGCAAGGGAAGCTCTACACCACCTACAAATGCTCTCCTCCCGTTTCTGGCAGCACAAAAGCAGTTCTCACCATTAACAGCTTCCAGAAGGGCGGAGACGGAGGCGGCCCATCAGAATGTGACAACCAGTACCACTCTGATGACACGCCAGTCGTCGCGTTATCCACTGGGTGGTACAGTGGAGGGAGCAGGTGCCTTAACAACATAACTATAAGTGGTAATGGCCGGAGTGTGACAGCTATGGTGGTGGATGAGTGTGATTCGACGATGGGATGTGATGAGGATCATGATTATCAGCCGCCTTGTCCTAACAACATTGTTGATGCATCGAAGGCTGTCTGGAAAGCCTTGGGGGTGCCTGAAGGCGATTGGGGCGGCTTGGATATCACCTGGTCTGATGCTTAGTTGTATTTTCTTGATGTTATTATGGTTGAAACATGCTCAATGATGTAAGAAAATGGTTTACTTCATAGTAAATCATGTACTGAATATAATTCTAATCACAGTTTTTATTGTTCTGCATTAATGTTCTTCATTTCTCACATCTGCAACATCAAGATACTCTGAGACTCGAAGTGAAGATTATTATATTTGCGCTGTACTAATCTGCATACCGTTCATTACTGCTGTTACACTGTTCTTTTAGCTAGTTATGGCTTCTTACTTCGATCTATAAGATGACATCAAGGAAAGAAAACTAAATTTCAATCATATATTGAATTAGGTGAGTTGAAATCTCTAATCGATTATCTCTGCACATGCCTAATCTATTTGCTGACCGGAAATTTGCACACAAATGGAAAGAAAATCTATTCAGCTGATACAGGAGCTTGCACACGGGCAAATGTAGATTTTTAGTTTAATTTTGTTGTCATTTCCAGCTGCAACATGGGAATAGAAGGTATTCATCGATTAAGTATCTGTTTTGTTTGAAGCTTAGATGGCCTCATGGATTAACAGACCGTACAAATAAAGTAGATGAGGTGGATTGTCGCATGTAATCTTCCGTGCAAGTAAGGTAGTCCTTAGAATTACCAAAATACAAAACGGACCATCAATATTCTGTTGCATGAGTTGGTAGGGGATGTTTTGCATAAAAAAGATGTTGGATTTTATATCTTTCTTGTAGATGTGAAGACAACTCATGCGATCCTCATAGGCTTATGTTTCTCAAACTCCTCCAGCACCACAAATCTGCTTTTCCAGTGGTGATGAATATCTGGATATTGAAGCAGGTGGTATCTTTACACCACCTATGTATGATTTACTTCAAAAGCAACTAGACTAACAACAAGCAACAAGTTTGGATAAAATCAACCTTTTTCACTAAAGATTGTTTCAACTCAAACTCTCTCTACTTCACCAAGATAGCCTCTAGGCTCAAGCACAACGATGGCCATTTGCCAGATGCTTCGACGGTCAATGTCCAGCAAAAAAAGATCAGCTTCGGCAAGGAGTGATGTTCCCAAGGGTCATTTTTATGTATATGTTGGGGAAAGTCAAAAGAGATTCGTCATCCCATAATCATTCTTGAACCATCCTTCTTTTCAAGATTTGCCAAGTCAAGTGGAAGAAGAATTTGGACTCCATCATCCAATGGGTGGCCTCACCATCCCATGCAGTGAGGGCATGTTCATTGAACTTGCCTCTAGTTTGGCCGGGACTTGATGTATACACTCAGATTTTGATGTTAGAGTAGTATAGTTTAGTACACCTAGCTAACAGACAGAGATACTATATTGTTTAGAGAATGTACACATGAACGGATCAAAGAATAAATTTGATCCTGGCAAAAACTTTTGTTCTTGTAGTACTTCATTTTACAGCCCACAAATTCCTTATGAGAACAAATTCATAAGTAAAGAGTGGAGGAAAATATCAAACTTTATTGAACTGAATAAAGAAAACACAAGACTAATCTAACTCACTTATATAGAGATGATTAAAACCCTAATCTACTAAAATAGGAAAAGATAAACTTATATAGATATGGAAATAAATCCAAATCTATCTTTAACCATAATTACTTAACTAGTAAAATCCTAATCTATTCCATGAATATTTTGCTCCTTCTTCCACAGGTAACACAAATTTTCAAGATTTAGTTAGATAATTACTTAATGGTACTGATAAAAAATTTGACTTCAAATGATATTATAGAATTCATTTCTTACTACGTTTTTTTTGTGTAGAGGTTTCTACAGCAGGAGAAAATGGTTAAGTGCAATGTTTACTTTCATTAGAAATCACATAAACAAATTTCTCATAAATGTACAGTTCTAATTTTTTCTTGGCATTTTGTATCTTCAGATACTTTCATTTTATCCATTTAAGACTATGCTACAGAACTCATCAGACCATACGAATAAATTGGGTGAAGCAGACAATATTAATTATTAAACCATGTCTGCAAATGCCAAATGTTCAGCTGACTAGATAAGGATAGATCAATGAACTACAAGGCCACTCAATCATCAATTTTTACGCGTAAATTAGGCAGCGAATATCATATCTGATTGGCTACAGAAGGGACCTCCAAAGGCCAGTTTTTGCTAGAGTTGGTAGGGTTCAACTTTTAGCATATTATATTATTGCGTCAAGACCCTCCCTATTGATGTGAAGACAAACTCCATGTGATTTCTCATGTGCTTGTGTTTCTCAACCTTCACATCCACCAAAAATCATCTCATCTCTTGGCCACTTGTATCGAGATCTTTGAAGGATACACACCTACACAATCATCTTATATATATGTAGGTGCAGATCATTATGATCATAATTACCAGCAACAAAATCACTGAAGTATCATCTTTCACTTGTTCTCACCGATTCCCTTACATTTTTCACCAAAATGGTCATCCGTCAGATGCTTAGACACTCTTTATCGAGTGAAAAAGATCAGCTTCAGCAGGAATCAACGACGTTCCAAGGGATATTTTGCTGTTTATGTTGGAGAAAGTGAAGTGAAGAGATTTGTAATTCCAATATCCTTCTTGAATGATCCTGCTTTTCAAGATTTGTTGAGCCAAGCCGAAGAAGAATTTGGATTAGATCATCCAACAGGAGGCCTCACCATTCCCTGCAGCGAGGATATATTCATGGATCTTGCCTGTCGTTTGGCCGGAACATGATGAAAACTGAGCTTTCGAGCTGTACATATTATAGGAGAAGCTAGTTTCCTACTGATAAAACATAGTTTTTTTGGTGCAAAGAATGTAACCCCTGATAGATTCAATATAGATATACTGGCCATTATGAGATACAAACACACTATTTTATGCTTCATATTGTCACGACTCTTCTGTAGTCTTCAAATTTCAAATGTCAGTAAATAACTTGACTGTTATATCATCAGCTAATTCCATACTTGTAATATTCAAATTTATATAATTTAACAATATTTAATGAATAAAGTTTCTCATTGACCAAATCGAGAGTTAAAAGCTCTTTACTCGCCTGAATGGGTATTACCGCATTAGATAATTTGGTTTCAAATGAATACTTTTCGTTTAGAGATTGAATGGTATAAGGGGACATGGTATGATGTTTGAATTCATTACTCTTTCTTATTTCTACTTCTGTTTAAACTTGAAAGTCAGGAAAATGAGTTTATATGTTCAATGATCTTGCCACTCGTTTGACAAGAAAATTATGTACACTGAATTTAGAGTAGTTCTGTTTTGTCTTTTGAATATACTTGGCCTTTTGAGATGCAAAAACATATGTCTTGTTACATCTTACACACAAATCGAGTGTGGTCTCATAATGCAAATGTAAGAAAACTGTTTCCTTTTGCATACAGGTTTACTTGCAATCATCAACCACCAACTCCAGTATTTGGGAATTCAGGAACAATGATCACATTTACTAGTCAATTAGTATTCAAATTCATTTCATTTAACATAATGAATAGCTTATGGAGAGTTGGAGAGATACCACACAAAAGTTATTGATTGTTAGTCTCTCCTATGAGAAAAGATGGCATTTGGATATAGTGTTTGAGATCAGTTCCAGTCACCTTAATAGTCATGAAGTTTGTATCTTGAGCTAGCTATTTCAAACATCATATCAGACATGTACTGTTCTTGATAAATTATAATCATATGGAAACAGAAGCATATGTTCTGTCTGAAGTTTGATAAATCCATTTGATGGTATTTTCAATTAGGGATGGATTATGCAGCAGATATTACTATACACAAGGGACCTTTGAGGGCCCTTTGTTGATCGATTTGGTAGGAAACAAGTTGTAGCATACTAGAATTAATTCATCTTATATCATTAAAAACCTTCCTATTGAAAGCGCAGACAACTCCATGTGATATCTCATGCGCTCATGTTCCTAAACCTTCACAACCACCGCAAATCAACTCATCTCTGAGCCACCCATATCTAGATCTTTGAAGGAGATGACCCCGACAATCTATATATATTGAGTCATCCATTACCGGCAAAACAAGCGCTCTAAATCTCATATTTTCACCAAAGTTTTGCTCTTCGAAACTTACCTTGTACAACAATGGCCATTCACCGGATGCTTAAACGGTCTCTATCAAGCAACAGGAGGTCAGCTTCATCAGGAAGCTGTGATGTTCGGAAGGGACATTTTGCTGTTTATGTTGGAGAAACGGAAATGAAGAGATTTGTGGTTCCAGTATCATACTTGAACCACCCTTCGTTTCAAGATTTGCTAACTCGAGCTGAAGAAGAATTTGGATACCATCATTCAATGGGTGGCCTCACCATTCCATGCAGTGAAGATATATCTATTGATCTCTTGTCTTGCTTGTCTAAAGCTTGACAATTTTGTAGACTAAGCTAGTTAGTTAATGCACAGATGTAGTTTTTCGTCCTTTTTTTGAGAACAAAACATATTTATACAGCGAACTTATTTGAGACACAAAAAAACAGTGTCTAATTCTATCTCTCATCACAAGCTCTTCATTTGCTATCCCATATCTTATTTCAAGAAGTTATTTCTTTATTTACAATAAAAGTAATGAATGCAATAACCATCAATAATCAAGATTTGGCTAGACCTAATCATGATGAGTTAGTTCTGTATCTTCTGCAACCAGGCAAATGGTATTACTTCAAGGAAAACGGTTTCCAGCATTACATTATACCGATCCATCTTTAGCTCCGATTTCAAAATCATAGTCCCTAAAAGAGTTGAATTGAAATAGATAATCCATATATACCTGTTGAATGTCATACATGTTCAAGTGTAGTTCCAATTCATTTGTAGTAGTTCAAACCTTCACCTGTTTCAAATTTCAAACAAATTGCAGGACAGAAACAGAAATCTTTAGCTGAGCATTTTTAAGCCTAAAATCAATGAAGAAGTCTTGTCTACGCTCTAATAAGGCAGCAGATGCAGATGAGGGGTGGATTATTGGAACTTAGAAGAATAATAAAAGCATAATTTAAAATCCTTCCTGTTGGTGTGAAGACAACTCCATGCTCTTCCACGTTGCTTGTGTTTCTTAAACTTCACTCGCCACCGCAAACTCACTCATCCTTATAGCCAGGATACCAAAATCACCAGCAACAAGGCCTCGAAAAGATCTATCTTTTGTTTCCGAGTGGAATCAAGATTTTGTAGAAATGTACAGATATAACCTTTCTTGTGTCGACCAGAATTGATTGGATAAAGCGTGTATGCATGCATTTACCATTTTCACAGGTAAATAGGTATTCTTTAGTTTTCACTTCCTGTCACAAGCTTTTGTCACTGCTGTTATTTGTTTATTATTGCTTTTCAATTCAAGGTCAGAGTCCATGAACTGATCTCAAAAGAAAGGAACTCTGGCATTTATAATTTAATAATGTCTTTAGTTATAAGCTAATCTCGATAGATATTCTACTATATATACATTTTTTTTTTAAGAGCTTAAAATCAAATATGATTATCGATTGCTGAACTTTGAAAGAATATAGTATAGACTTCTGAGAAAACTATGTTCGTCCCAGTCAATATTCATGGTGCTCTAAATTTTCACACAGTTTCTCAATTCCTGCACCACTGTTCTCAAACAAAGAATGTAAGAGCAGTTCGAGAATTCTATGCGCAAGTAATCAGAACAGGGTTATTCTTCGTTTCACCCAATCTCCAAACCAACCTTGTGCTAACGTACACATCATGCACCAACAACCACCTTCAAATTCTGACCCACTTCCTGAAATCCCTCAACAGCAGAAACCCGTTGCCGTTTAATTCGATTATATCACATTTCTCACAACATCGGTCTGATTGTTCGGCTCTGCATACGTTTTCTTTTATGCATTACAACAGCGTTTATGTTGATTCTTACGCTTTATGCAGCTCTTTAAAGTCAGTTTCTTGTCTGAAAAATGTTGTCTTGGGTAGGTTGATGCATGCTTATGTAGTGAAATCGGGGTGGTTCGCTAGTGTATTTGTGGGCAGTGCTTTGGTGGACTTGTATGCGAAACTGCTGCGCATGAGTGATGCAGCAATGGTGTTCGATGAAATTCCTGAGAAGAATACCGTTTGTGTGAATGCTCTGTTGTCGGGCTACGCAGAGGCTAAAATGTGGGAAGAGGGGATTGAGCTTATCAGGAAGATGCCCCTATTGCGTTTGGAAGCAGACAATTTTACCTTGGCAGCCGCTCTACGTGCATGTAGTGGACTGTGTGCGATTGAATTGAGCAAGGAAGTTCATGCAAGTGTTGTACGTCGCAGCATAGATGTGGGAGCTGATGTGTTTCTGCAGAGTTTGTTAATTGAAACATATGGAAAGCATGGACTAGTGGACAGCGCTAAGAAAGTTTTTAGTATGGCAGGATATATGGTTGCAACTACAGAAAGGGATGTTGTTATTTGGACCTCGATGTTGGGAGTGTATGGAAGGACAGGAGATTATATTGAAGTCATTAGGCTTTTCAAGAATATGCTAATGGAAGGAATAAAACCTGATGGAGTGGCATTCTTGACGGTTATCTCTGCTTGCAGTCATACGGGCCAAGTGGATCTTGGCATGGAGTATTTTGAGTCCATGATTCACGACTATGGATTGGTTGCAAGCCAAGAACATTATAGTTGTCTCGTTGACCTGCTTTGTCGGGCGGGGGAGTTGGAGAGGGCTTGGAAAATTATTAGTGAGATGCCCCATACTGTGGAGTGCACTATATCTATGTGGGGAGCACTGCTCAGTGCCTGTAGTGAGTGTGGAAATGTGCATTTGGGAAAGTTGGCTGCTCAAAAAGCTCTTCAGCTGGAGCCTGATAATGTTGGAATTTTTGTTCTTCTGTCTAATATGTATGCTAAGTATGGTATGTGGGATGAGATTGAAAGATTGAGAGAGTTAATGAAAAGAAGAGGTTTGAAGAAGGACATTGGATGGAGTTTGATAGGTGCAGCAAGTTGAGTCTGAAATGAGTTCTCAAATGGATATTATTCCCTGGTGCGTGTTTTTTTGTTATATGATATTCGAATCATATAAGGGCCAAATCGGATGGCATTTTGATACATGAAGTCTGCAAGCTGATCATATATCAAAAGGTAAAGGATAGTGTTCTCCCGTTCTCAATTGGATGAATCCTTTCCCAAAACTAATTCTTCTATTGCAGATGAAGATTGAAAAACAAACAAGATCACCCCTCAGACCAATTCAACCGATCAATATTTCAAGGAATATCTTTATCAGAAGGCATATACTTGTAAAGGTACTTAACAGGATAATGTGTGATTCAGTTTTTGAAAATTGTATACGAGTCTCAAAGTTCAAATTGCAACTGGTCTGTGAGGAGGCCCCCTTACACTTTTCCGAGCAACTTATTGAATGTATAGCTGGTGATATAAAGCATTAAGTTGTTCTTTCTGGTGTTCTTGTTTTCTGGACTAAAGCCACTATTTGTAAAGAGTGGAATCTTATACCTCCTACATGACTGTTGTCTGTTATTTTTGTGGGTTGGTGGTTCAATTATGTCTGCAGTATTATCGGTGGTTCTCGAATCTTCTCTCTGATTAGTTAGACTATATCAGTGTTGGTGGAAAATGCGCTTTTATTTATTTCAATTTTCGGTCTCATGAACGAATTGGAAACTATCTAACACAGCTTCTTGATTTATGTACATTTGGATGTTGTATTGTAATGGATCGTGCTTTTCTTTTTGGGTTACCGTTCTTGCTCTAGATGCTCCTCTCTCAATACATAGAATTTGTTGGATAATTTGATAATTTACTAAACCAAGATGTTCAGATTATTTGTTGAGGTTGTGTCCTATTGTATTGCTATTTTTGCTTGGCAAGAAACTAAATGACCAAGTGGCATTTGGCTTCTCTTTTCTCTTGACCTTTAAGTCAGTGTACCGATGAAAATCTGTTTTAAAATCTCTTATATTTCTAAAATCTTTTGAGACTTATTAGATACCATAATCTCATAACAGATGTGTCAAAGAAGATGAGAACAACAGGGAGATGAAAATTGGGTGCTCACGATTGCATTCATGTTTCAATCATCCCTTGGGGATTGTTGATGGCGACGTTATGAACTCTAAGTAGAGGAAAGCTGAAATCGCCATTATGCTTTGTTTGAGTTGTGATGTTAGTACTAGGTTGTTGGGCTTGTGTGTGGCATCTGTGCTTGTTCGCATGATGGCCGGCAGTGGAGTCTCATTAGTATCCATGTTATGCTCACTTGATTCTGAATGATACCAGTTGACGGCAGTTGTTTTTAATGGTCCTGTGCAAAATTTTGTATCTACTATGTGAAAGGTCTACAGTTATGACCTTTTGAAATTGTCCTTTTGTCATTACAGTTTCGTGTTATCTCGAACCTCTGGAAGCTTTCTTGACCTTTCATATAGACTGTAATAAATCTCAGCCTGGGGTTCGATGCCTGCATCTAACAATAGAACTTTGTCTGATTTGGCAAATGCAGTCCTTATATTTACCTCCTGTTTGTTATTTTTGCAGTGGCTAACTGATGGTTTCAGCATATCATATTTTGGTTGTAAGTTATTTCCCTAATCTGTAGTAAATTAGCATATGCTTGGACGGATCCTTGATTCTGTTGTAGTTTATATGGATATAAATGAATGCAGCTTACAACGAAAAAGGCAGCTGAGATTGGTCAATTGATAGCATATATAAATGAATGCAGCTTCTGGCATGAAGAAACTTATCAACACAAGCTATAAATGTTTTCATATCGATGGATCCAACTGTTTTCTCTTGCCCTAAGTTTGTGATTGCACCAGTTTTGACATTTTTGGTTCATTTAATCAAATGTGCCTTTGACGTGTGTTACCTTTGTGAGCTGTGAAAGCAACAATACATTGAACACAATAGTACATACGATGCATCATTCATGCAGCACATGCTGTGTATGGATTTCAAGTTTCCACAACATTTCTCAATCTTGCTTATACATTTTGCCAAAAAGAGTTCTGATTTTTCACTTTAGTCAATACATCCTTCAACTGCTTCTGATCTTTCGTCTCTTTTGAGCTAAAAAAAACTCTTTTATTTTTTTGGTTGAATCTGATCTGACTAATTTTTCTTATCATTATGTGTTAAGATATCTGAGGTGTGCTCGAGTTTTTTAAAGGATTACAGCCATGCTGTCAGTGTGTTGCGTAGTTTGTTATGTTTCTTGCATCTGACATACCAGGTATGAAATCCTTATCCTTAATCCACACAACTCATTTTATATGATTTTTGGCGGGTCCTATGATCTATCCCTGCACATTCCCTTGTTTCTAATATATTAATATGTTGCAATATAATATACTTATCATATTTATTATTCTGGTTTAGAGATCTAGCTAGGCTTCATGTGTTCCTTCTCTTTGCGTCTTTAAATTTGCCTTAGAATTTGCTTAGCTGTTCATTGTCCCGACTACCTTGACCTCTCCCTATTCCTAATTCAACCCGTCTCATCTAGTCTCGGTCGTTTTAGCTTGACATTGCCAGGCTCCATTTCTATACATTTATTTCACGACTCAAGGCCTCATTGAAAGGTCAAATATATGATATGATCGGTTCCCTTTCATCAGTTGCACATCAATAGGCAATAGCCCATCCTGTTGTCTATTATACATTTTCTTCTTTTTCTGTTTAGTTTCGTTCTCTATAACATTAATTGGAATCATTTGTTTCCTATCCTGTATTTCTACAGCAATAATTGTCCTGATATTTTCATGTTCCTACTCACGTTTCTCGAGAAAAGAAAATGAAATAATTGGTCCGGATTTATAGTGTGTGTGTCTAAATTATTACACAAACATTAGTTGAAAGGAGTTAAATGTTGTTGTTTCAAGTGTCAAGTTGTTGGTTGGGGGGGTGATATGTGATGGGCAAGAGTAACATGGCCTTCATGTGCTATACGGAATGCTATGTCACCCTCAACTTTGAAATATATGTATTTTTTTATTTTATTTTCTTGGGAATTTCTTTTTAACAGATTGCTATTAATATTATTTCACTGCGCACTAGGTGGACTACATTGTGCAAAATCCTTTGTTGTTTCGGTTCATATTTTGACTTTCGTATACGATCAGTGTATTCTATATTTGGTATATAGTTATTTGGTTTAGCATATTCAAGACACTCCAGATCCCCTATTACACTTTATGTTACATTACACGGATTATTGACATGTGTATTTCCTTATTATGAATATGATTGATGTGCATTGATTTATACACATGTTAATAAAATAATGTTATGTAATAAGTGATTTGGACCGCCTTCAAGATGGATGGGATTGTAGTCTTTTTTCTTGGGCTGTCGTCTATTATAATTATTTGTTATTTGAAGGTTTACTTTTCCTCATCCAATCTTAATTCAAGAACATGGGAGATGAGTTCATTTTGATTAAGTGCCTTTTGAGCATCTTATTCCTGAAATTTTGTAATGTTCCAGTGAGGGTGGGCAGGTTAGTAAAATCACATGCGGAATATGGAATTTGGTGCGAGCGAATATCGCTATCGACTTTAGTAGTGTGGGAGAGGGGGGGTAATGGTAATGGTTATGGTTATGGTTATGGTATGTGATGTGGGTAGAAGAAACAAAGGGAGAAGACAATATTATAGCTACAGAGAATCAGATGATTAAATCTTGTTATGCGGATCTTTTTCTCAGCCTTAGAACATGCACATATATTTATTTATATTAATTTGTGTTTTGGTAGCTAGAGAGGGCAATGGAGCCAATCACCTTATATTTCGAGTGGTGGTGCTTTGATTATCTCTATTCCATTCCATGTGGTGCTCATGCACATTCTCTCCTGTTGGTTTCAGATTTTCCTATTTATGGACCACTCCCTTCCTCATTTTATTTTACCCTAAATAACTTCATTCTTTATTATAGAGAACTACACATCTTAAGACACGACACGACCCGACCCGACCCGTTCTAGAAAACTTTACAACAACTAGC
>AYJT01028861.1:0-11087 GCA_001278415.1 Ocimum tenuiflorum | reverse complement strand
TTATATTTTTTTTTTTTGGTTAATATGAGGAGGTAGGCCTTCTAAATTTGAGTGAATTGCACTTATATATCCATTTTTAGTTTCATATTTGCATGTTGATTGCAATTTTAATCTAAAAAAATTGCATGCAAATCACAATTACTCTCAATTCTATTTTGTAAGTAGTTTATCTTCTTTGTGAATTACTTGCATAATGAGGACCAAAAATACAAATTTGTTTAAACTAAATGTACAAAAGATCAATACAACATGCAAACATCAACTCAAAATAAATAACATTACGTTTTACGAGACCAAAAATCTAATTTAAATTCCTTAATTCTCGTCAAACACTCAAGTAAATTCTTGTAGATGAATAAGCTTAATTCAGACAACAAATACAGGTAAGTTTGTAGCATCTACAACAATTTGTTCTCAGTTCTTCTTAAATGCATAATGGACAAACGTAAAAAAAGTAAACTGGAATTGAATGAGAAGTAAGAAAACGAAGTTGTTTGAAATTTGTTGTAGTAATGAGTGCATGAAATAGTACTGTTTGGCAGTTTGAAATGGTACTGCATATTAAAAGTATCACATGGATTTCTGGTAAGAACTATTACTGAAAAATAAAACTTTTTCTGTTTTCTTACAAAATGGTCTGAGAGAATCATATTATAGTAAGTCCAACAAACAGAAAATACCAAACATTTCATAACCAAAAAGTCTTTCCTACGAACGTACTCTATCGTACGCTTAATACTTTCATAACTCTGCATTTACCACCCTTAATGGACCTATCCTAACTATTCTCTCCCGTGCATGTATATTACATTATATATCATCGACGCGTATTCATGAAATTAAATTGAAAATAAGTAATTACTTGCATAATGGCACATGTTCTTGTAAGCTTTTCTAGCATTCGTTAACTTAAATTTTTGTTGAAGATAGGATATAACTTGAAAAATCTTGATAACTTTTTTTTTTTAATTTTTTTTTTCTTTTTGAAGTAATATTAAAATTGTAAAAATTAGTAACCACTCGTTTAGATAAAAGAGAAAAAAAAAAAATTTATATAAAAGAAAAAGTATTAGAGTTTTTTTTTTGTAATGAGACAGAATGCTGGAAATGGTAATAAGTAGTGAGGCAGGGATGATGCTGAAACCTGAAACCCACTACAAACAGTGAAAGCTATGCTTGAGACTACAATCCATAACTCTTTAATGTTTATGTTTTTTATGTCCAAACATATCATCTCACATTTTCAAAACACCAAATATATTTTAACATCATTTTATTTTTCATTTTTATTTCTTGGGTGTATGATTGGTATCGTGCATTAATGGATGCCCATCCGTATATGATTGTGATCTTTCTTGAAATTCTAGCATATGGTGCTTTTAGCTAAGAACATTTGTTTAGTTCTTTTTTTTTTTTTCTTTTTTAAATCGGGAACCTGATTTCGAATTTAAAACTTCTCTGTTTTATACATGGATGTCCAATTCCTGTATGTTGTGCGGGAACTTAGTTAAAATATTTATGAACGTGTAACTCGACTGAGTTTATGTGTACTCTTTATGAAGGGATTAACTGTTTTTTAGATATTGTAAATTTTTTTGGGAAAATAGATTTAGAATTTAGAGTTTAGATATTGCAATTAAGTTATATAAGAAATGGGCTTGGGCCCCACTGTGTCCTTGCAAACTAACTAACAGCCCAAAAACCCGTGTTTGTCCTAAGCTCCCGCACCCCACATGTTCTCTTCCGTTGCTCCAATACTTCTCCAACTTGTAGTCACTCTTTCATTTCAATAAATAAAAATTTAGATAATATATTTGGTTATTCCTATAACACAATATATTATTCCATGACACACGTTTTCTGTCTTTTTGACTCCTCACATAGTTCTCATGCTTTGATATAAAACACATTGTTGTATTCTTAATTTGGTTTCATTGTATAATTAGGATTATAAATGAGTCGAGCTATTCAAATAAGTTGTTTAAACTTGTTTGCTAAAGTTCACTATTTAAAAGAGTCAAACTTGAGTTTGACTTCAAGTCCCATCTACTTGAGGCTAAGGTGGATCGGCTTGATTTGCCAAAGCTGGGACTGTGCGGAGATCGGGTGTTTAACTCATGTGCTTGTGAATAAATTCCTTAACTAAAACTAGTTCGAAACATAATAAGATATGATTAACACCCTTGATTATATAAAAGAGTTTATATGAGATTTCTTGTGAATAAACTAATTTAAAAAGGAAAGTAATAAATCTATAAATATAAAATTCAAATTCAGAAAGTTTGTTTAAGATAGAGATTCGATTAAAATAGTGAGAAAGTAATCCACTTGACTCGGCTTAGTAATATTCCTATGTGTGGCAAATTCTCACCGATTAAACACTTACACCCTGGATGGGGGTCATGTAAGACGATAACATTTTTCAACAATTACTAATTTATTGAAAATGTTATTTAAATTATACGTGTGAGGTGATAGATTATTTAGTATTATTGTATAGGTAAGATCTCGTACATAATTACAAAGGAATATCCAATGGGTTCAGATTATCTAATATAGTGTTATTTTATACACCTAACGAGTACGGTAAGGTCGTTCGATATTGACAGTGGGACCCACAGCCTTCACAGTCACACACCTAGATAATAAAATAAAATTTTAAAATAGAAAATCTACCCGGTGGCTCCCACAGACTTCGTCAATAAATACACCTCCACAACCCCCTCCACCACCACCTTCAATTCTCCTCCAGACTCGTTCAATTTTTCCCCCAAATCTCAAAACCCCCAAATCAATTCCTGCGCTCCTTTCACCCACGAATGGCGATAAAAAGATCGACCAAACTGTCTCAAGCGGCGAGTCTGAAACAAATCCTGAAAAGATGCTCGAGTTTGGGGAAGAAAAACGTGTACGATGAAAACGAGCTCCCCGTCGACGTCCCCAAAGGCCATTTCGCCGTATACGTCGGCGAGAATCGAAGCCGCTACATCGTACCGATCTCCTTCTTGACTCACCCGGAGTTTCAGTGCCTGCTTCGGAGAGCGGAGGAGGAGTTCGGATTTGATCACGAAATGGGGCTAACCCTTCCTTGCGAAGAGGTGGTTTTCAGATCGCTCACTTCCATGATTCGGTGAAATTAGGGTTTCTTTTCGATGCTACACCTAGTGAATTTATTGCATTACGTGTGTCGTTGAATACGACGACCAAGTGTAGCATCTACGAGGACCGACCGATAGAGATGCCAATTATTCAACTTTGGAGTATTATTTGTTCGATTTTTGGAGAGGGATGGTCAAGACGAGATTAAGCTGCACAGCTCTTTTCTCTCTTTTTTCAATGTCCCTCTTCATAAATTTTTTTTTAGTTTTTTTTGGGAGGGGATCTATGTTTATAGCCCGGTTTAGGGTGGTTATTCGAATCTAACCAAAGACCCCTACATTTACGTGTTTGTGGGTCGGAATTGTAAAAAAAGGAAAAAAAAGGCGTATGTAATTTTTCCTCACAGAGGTGTTTGTTTACACCCTGAGAGAGAATTTAACGTTGATTTAACGACTGTTTCCACTACTTCAGCTTCTCAGTATACGGTATATTACTTAATTAGCGCCTACTATCTGTATACTATTTTATTTTATGGAAAATTATAAATATCCTGTCCTGATCACATGTTGATATTTCAAACAAAAGTATGACTTACTTTTATGATTTAGTTTTCAGTTTGAGTTATTATTTTCTATTTAATGTGGTATTAAACACCATAGATAAATGCATGTGATGTCAATGTGTATTTGACACATAAATACAATTGAAAATAGAAGATTGAATTTTGAGTCACGTTCATGACCCAAAATTTAGAAGGAAAATCGAGAATTCTCATATAATGGTAGAGAAAAAGTTTCAACTCATTCCAATTATATACTTTTATCATTAAAGATATTAAAAGTTAATATACAATCTAACCTTCTAATGAATGTTTAGGCAAGATTAACGGATATTTGACAAAATAATTTGGAAGAAAATTAAAGATTAGTTGGAGACCAATTAGAGCCACTCAATATATTGCCCAAGAGTCTTAAAACAACAATGTCTAGATATATAGAGACGGGCATATATTAGAAAGCACAAGAAATACGTTAAAGTTTTACCAAAATGTTTATGAATTGAATTTATAATAGATGTTTACATAATAGAATTTATATATTTCGTATATTTGCTGATTATTAGGAAACTCCCAACATCTCGATTACGTAGGTAAATATCGTTTTTTTGAGAAAATAATTAAAGTTGACCCGTCTGAGTTCCGTGGAGACTGAAATTCCGTACCGTACTTACAAGTGGAGTGGTATACTATTTTCCGTTAATGTCATTATTTAAACAATAACTATGAAATTCGTGTTTGTTCGATTTAGGGATTTGGTTTAGGGTTAGGCACATAGGCTATTATATTATTTAAATAAATAATTTAAGGAATCTACGAGTCTACTACCACCTCTTCAAAACCATCCCCTTCCAAAAAAAAAAATAGAAGAAAGAAAGGAAGAAAGAAAGAAAACCTTAACTCAACCCTTTTGATTGTGCATTCTGTCCTATTGAAAAATGTAAGGAGGTTTACGGCGTAATGATTTTTTTTTGGAGTGGGGGGACTTGGAATGGAGAACATCGGTTTGTCACCTACTTAGTGGTGAGGAATGATAACTCATCTAAACACAAGAGACTATAGTGTGATGAATTAAAATAATGGATTTCATGCTACTTTTTATAATTTTATTCAAATATTTGTATTGATGTGTATTTTAATTTGTATTTATGTGTATTTTAACAAAAATATAAATGAATTATATAAATATAATATTGTTGGGGATAAAATTAATTTAATTCTTCTACAGACGGCCCAGATCCAAGACGCCATTTGACCCATCACAAGGTTCAACGAATTTGCACAAGTCCAGGTCCAACGTCTAGGATTGAGGCGTGAACCTCGAATCGGTCAAACCTCGAGGTCCATCACCAGATGGGTCGAGCCTCAAGGTCCCTCAGACAGGAGAGGATCAACTCCACACACCCACTACTTTAGACCATGCCAAGATCATGGAAGCGGTTACCAGCACACGCCCACATAACCACCACCCATGTTTATAGCATAATAACTATAACTTCCCCCTATATAAATAGGACCCTTGTGTACGATGTAATGGAGATCAATCATTACTAATAGTACTTCATTTTTACCATTACGCTCTGTCCCTACTACAAATTATATCCGCTTCACATATTTAGCATTACAGTTATTAGTACATTGAATCTGTTTCCAAACTTTTGCTTTGTGATTATCCACGGGAAGTTCTCTCTCTATCATGAAAAATGGAACCTCAACAAATATTTTTTACAAAATTGCATTGGAAAGAAAATTAATCAAAATAATTCAAGTAATAAAATAATTTTATGTTAATATTTATATTTGCATTAAAAATATAAATAAATCAATAAAATTGAATTGAATAAAACATAATATCAATATAAAATTTTTATGAAATGAAAATAGAAATAAAATGAAACTAGTATAAAAATTAAATTATATATGATAAAAAAAGGGATACAAAATCTGAAATAAGAAATTAAAAAAGAAAAAGTAGGATTAGAAATGATGGCGCTTCTCCAAGCTCCCGATCTCTTCTTAACCTCCATTCATCAACTTATCCACCGCCATTTTCCATCGCCAACTGTCAGAGATATATACTCTTATGACTAGATAAAATTTAATTTGTAATTTAAAATTGTTCTTGCTAATAAATTGCTCTATCTTTCTGGATTTGTTTCAGAGCATTTCCAAAATAGTTAGCTAGGTTGGCAATTAAATTTAATGATATTGATAAATTAAAACAAACCTGTCGATTTGGTGCAACGCGTGTTGTGGGTATAATTCTGGAATACTACATATCATAAAATTCTCAAATAGGAGTTGGACCACTCAGTAACCGTTGATGTAGAACACAAATTAGGATTTACTTGTTAGAAGAAAACAAAAAAATCAATAAGTTGAAAGGTGAGCAACATGGTTCACGAAAATCAAGAACCCAAATTAAATTGGAACAGTTGGGAAGATGTATGCACATTAATTATTACAAGGAATTTAATTTCTACCGTATAATATTAATGGACGTATAATATATATTCACCTTCAGGTCACCCTAGCTATATATTAATGTAACGACATGGACAATCATTATATAAGAGATCATACTTTTATTGTAAATGTCATCGATAAGTTCATAAAGAGTTTCTATTTTCCGACGTTTTTGTTTGTCATCGAATTTAGGTTAACAAAGTAATATGATACCAATGAGATACGACATTGATCGTCCTAAGTGAGTTAATTAGTGTACTACTTTTATACATTCGAAATACTTTTTATTCATGCATGCTATTTTCTACTCTCGTGAATCATAATTGCATGAATAAGAAAATCCCCATAATAAACAATAAAGCGCCAACTATATTTTCCTTAAACTCAATCCCACTCTCAATATAGCACAACCAAACGAATAAGATCAAAACCTTCTTAACATAGAGGTGGGAGGTATGTTTTATTTGATCTCATTTATTAATTATTATTGTTGTTGTTATTATTATTATTAATATTGTGTAGAGATATCATAGAACATATTGTACGTACACACAATAAATTATAAGTTGTCAATCTGGGGCCCGCCGTTTTAAAAGTAAGGTTGTTGGTGAAAATGATAAGTCGAGTATACATTCTTGTCACACTTTATCTAAATCTTAAATTTGGTTCATTAAAATCATAGAAAGATTTAACAAAAAACCGAATCTGCATGGACTGCATGGGTCGCTCGATAATTAGTTATGTATGCATTTTTTGAGCGGAGAAAAACAACCGACAGAAAAGGTTCGCTTTATTTATTACAAGCTTCTGAAGAAATTAACAAAAAGAAAATCAACATATATATATATATAGTCGTTTGTACGTACGTGTGGTGTGTGAAATATTGACTGATTTAATTGGGACCAGAACATTGAAGGGGGTGAGCTGGTCCTTTCCCCTCTCATAATTTATTTAAATGATAAAAACCAAAATACTTAAGGTTTTCTCACTTTACTTTCAACCACAGACTTATTTCTAACAATGCCAACTCTATAGATTTTTCTTTTTTTATTATAAATCGAAACATAAAAGATAATTTAGCTATGGATTTAGGATGCAAAATAAAATTGTTTTTATATTATTGTAATATGTTTGAAGAACTTAATTTCGGCAATAAAAGACATATATATATTATGTATATATAAGTCTTAGAAGCTCCGGATCTGAATTAAAGCGCATCATGAAATCCTAATGTGTTACATCTCCTATTTTACTATCAGATTTACCAATTTTATTGAATTCTTGCTTAATATTTTTTAATTCGTTGTGGTACAGAATAATTTACTATTATTAAGTAGAGGCGGTTCTATTCAATTACCTTCCATAATAATTTAAGGTTTTGGTTTTATTTTTATTTAATATTTGATAATTGGTTCTGAATGGTTATTTGATCATTAAAATTTGTAAGTCTTTAAATTCAGTTTTTGTTAAAAATATGTTTATTGAAGTAAATTGTGTCATAATTTAAGAATACATTAAAGAATCAATTGTAGTATCTTCGAGGTATATTATTCTTTTACCATTCTAAAATAATAATAATTTTAACTTTTCGCTCCATCTCACCTCCACGGTAAAGATCGAGTTTGTAAAAACGGAATCCAATATGGATCTGTAGAGACGTATAGTGGTGGTATTAAGTGAGTCGATATTGATATTTCAATATTTACAAGATATAGGAAAATGGAATATGTATGATTAATTATGTGGACTGAAAAACTATGTGTAGATGTATTTATGGAATGGGGGTTTTTAGTGGGGGAGTACGAAAGCAAGTACACAAGAATTGGGGACCAATTATTTTATTTAGTCAGGCCGCATGTTACCTCTCCATTTTGTCTTCAATGTTTCTATCAACACTTTTCCTTTTTCATGATTAATACTAATAACAATTATCATTTATTACAAATCATTATGAATATATTAATGCATGTGCATCTTTAATATTTATTTTTACCCAAAAATTCTTATCCCACTTTTACCTTTTCCGCAGTAAATCAATTAAATAGCTCAACTAACTAATATAATTTGAGCAATAATTTAAAATTCTTTATACACACACAAAAAAAGATAAACATGCATACTATTATTTAAAGATTATTCCAATAATTACGAAAATAAAAAATTCATAACTTACCAAGTGATTCACACTAAAAATAATTATTTGATCCATTATCTCCCAACATATAGATATATATTTTTAGATGGATATAGGTGGAGGCAAGAGGGTCCGAAATCTAAATCGGGTCGGAAAGAAGTACGAAATCCGGGTGGGCTGGAGGCACGTGACAGTGGGCCCCAATGTTGTCCAAATTCTCCGTGCAAGTTGAGGACATATGAGGTGACTTGTCACTGACCCCTCCACCACATACAAATATTATGTTAATATTCATATTATTTTAAGGAAAAAAATGCAATTTTATCCATTATAGATTATATTTTAAATTTTTTTGTTACGTAATTATATCTCGAAGTTATATTTGTTATGTAATTATATTCTCAATAGTTGACATCTTCAAAAATTTACCTACGAGGTCGTTAAACGCCGCGTTTTCAATGACGTGGTCATAAATTGTGTTACATTGAATTAAAACGATATCGTTGTTTATTAATAGTAAAAATAAAAAAGATAAATCTGATCCCAAATATTTCTAAAGAATGAAAAACAAAGTTGTTTTGATTCGTTACAACACAAATTATGATAACGTAATTAAAAATGCAACATTTAACGGCCACATGAGCAAATTTTTTACGATATCAGCTATTGAGGATATAATTACATAACAAGTGAAACTTTGGAATATTACTGCATAAAGAAATAAGTTTATGATAGAATTCCATGATTGACTATGCTTCAGGATAGAATTGCATATTTTTCCTTATTTTAAACCACCTTCCCTTTTGATATTCTCCTCCTCAGCATATTTTATTATGATATAAATTAGTTATCATTTTCTCCTATTGACATGCACTTCTATTCTTTGATTTTTATCATATGGTGAAAGAGATTAATGATTTATTGTTTATTTAAAGATAATATCGATTCATTATCCCTAGAGTAATACGCAATTCATTGGATGTTGAATACTAATTTTAGGATTTAAGTGATTTCTGAAAGCAACACTCATGTGGCAATTAGATAGAACGAAAATTTGGCTGGCTGTTCGATTGTATTATGGATATATGTTGTTGTGTTGCCAAGGATAAGATCAAACTATAATACATAAATCAAGAGCATTTTCCAACGGGTCAAAATAATCAATTTCATATGTAACACATCAAAATTATCGTCGTCGGATAAATTTAAATACGGGAGCTAACTTTGAAAACTTGCATTTTAGACATAATTTGCAACTTATTAGTTTGACATTAAATTGTCGAGCAATTGTTGAAAATCGTGTTTGGTATAGATAATCTCATGTAGCGGTGAATGTAGAGATTGAGAATCGTAGGACTCCCTTCTGAATATCCTATTAACTACGACTCTCATAAATAAGCTTCCGATCAAAAAAAACCTTACTAAAAATATTTTCAATCTATTGTGAGATTAGCCGACATTGTGTATCTACTTACCACCCACCAACCTAGCCCGGCTCCAAAATACTCATTCACTGCAACAATAAATCATTTGCAAGGTATGGAATTTCTTTTACAAAGCTGTGCTCAATATAAATTGATATTACAACTTTTCAATTAAATTTCGATCATGCACGTTCATGCGATATTGTGGTTTCAAACTTGATTCATGATAGATTTGCAAATTAAAAAAAAAAAAAAAGATATATTGTTCTCAAAGCCAATCAATTATCATTATTTGAAAGCAAAGGTAATCAATTATGAGATCATGAAACAAGATCAGTAACACAACCTTAAATAGACGGTTATGATTGTCCATACCTCAGATGGAACTTAGGTCTATATACAAATTATACTTGATTGAAGTGGTCTTTTCAAGAAGAGATGCAAAAGCAAACAAGTAAATAATAAAGTTGTTTCTTCAGAAAGGCCTAATGAATTTTGAAATTAAAAAAAAAATTGGTTAGTCGTCATTTTAAGTGGGACAGATTCTTGACCTAATATCTGAACCAACCTTATAGGGCGATTTATTGGAGCAGCTGGCTGAGTCAAATCAGTTGGCCCAAAACCATGTGAACTCTTCTATCAATACTCTACTTCTAGTATATATTATGGCTGCTATAATTTTCCACCAACCCTTTCTTTAATTTCAATGTTGTTGACTACTTAAATAAATCATTTTATTTTCTTTTTTTCTGTGACATAATTGTTATCCAGGGACATTAGAAATTCTCCATCGTCATCAATCAACTTTTCATTTCTTAATCAAATGCGAGATCCATATTATATATATACATCGACCATCTATCAATTCATGGGCCATCATTAAAGCTAATCATTGATAATGACGATATTATCCACCGTAGAAATTTCAATAGGAAACCCATACTTGTTCTTCGTTTATACCCTATATTATTTAATTTTATCAATAAGTACTAATGCGTATGTATCATCATGCATGCAAAAATGAATCAAGGACCAAATTAAAGTATAAAATCAAGGCAGATCAAAATAAATGTTTCACATTAATTTATTGAAGAAAAGCCATTATCTGTGGCGAAGAAATATTTGGATCGAAAAAAATGTTTCCGAAATTTTAAATCTGAATTATTGCAATATTTGTTCAAAGGTCACAAAAATAGCATTATTAGATGGGTCTCAAGGTCCACTTAAGCGGGTATATAAATGAGTGAAGGAGCAATAAGTTGGACCTATTCCAGATAGATAATTTGCATGCCAAATTGCTAAAATATTGCAATGCAATGCAACCTTTTAATTCCAAGTACACACCAACAATTCGTGACTAACTATATTTAGAAGCTCAATTATCATGTACATGTGAAAGAATCTTGCT
>AYJT01028855.1:0-14623 GCA_001278415.1 Ocimum tenuiflorum | reverse complement strand
TTTTTTTTTTGTTAAATTTTGTTAATTTCATGTTATGACTGCAGGTGCTTTTAAGGATGCTGAATTCATATTTCAACCACGTTAAATCATTTCAGAATACCCTCGTCACCAAATACTTTGGCCTGCATTGTGTCAGGTTGAACGGACAGAAGGTATGTCGGAATTTCTTGTGCCGTTCGATTTAGTCGGTTTAAATGAAGAAATATCGATGTAGTCTAGTTTGATCTTATACATATGCTAAGAAATTTAGGAAACAATATACTCGAACAAACTTCGACGTTACTCTTATTTAGTGAAAATTATTGATAGAAAATAATTTTCTATATTTTTCAAAACATTACGGCATTTTCAAACATTTTGACCGCTTAATCACTTTATAGTTCCAAGATTATTAAGTGTACATGTATAAAATACTATAAAAAAATAATAATAAATATGAAAATCAGACTATATAATTGAAACCCTCCAAAATAGTAACGTGGATCATACAACTGTGATGGAGGGAATATACAACAAAAATCACGAAACATGTTATTGGAAGAACACAACAACGGAAATGGTAGTTTTCTTACGAATACACAATATTATTAACTTCACAACAATCTTATTACATTCCATCAATCCGACCAATTTATATTTCATACCCGACCAAACTGTGTTCGCCCCTACTATACGAGCATTCCTGTTCTTCAAAAGACTAATCTACTTGGCACCTCAGGTTCGTTTCATCATCATGGGAAACCTCTTCTGCACAGATTACATGATTCACAGAAGATATGATTTGAAAGGATCCACATTTGGAAGATTGACAGATAAACCAGAATCCGAGATCGACTCAAACACAACACTCAAGGATCTTGATCTCAACTTCGTATTTCGACTTCAGAAGACATGGTATCAAGAATTCCGAAGGTAACTAACTAACTAACTAACTAACCGATCTTCGGGTTTCGATTGAAGATGAGCCACATTTGATTTTCCTTTGCAGACAAGTGGACAAAGACAGTGAGTTTCTTGAACAAGAGAGAATAATGGATTATAGTCTTCTAGTTGGTGTTCACTTCACGGATGTAGTGGCATCGACCGATGAGCGACGGATAGTCACTCCCTCCGGTTGTCGAAAGCCTCTTGGTAACGCGATCTCCTCTCTCTCGTAGCTTAAAAATTTGTGATGATGTTTGTTAAACACGAATAGCTCTAATAGATAATATTAAAACCAATATATATATAAATTGTGTGGTCTGTAATTTGGTTCAGACTATTGCAAGATCTTATAATGTATAATATCAAAATATAAATTGCGAATTACATTTTTGTAATTAAATTAAATATTTTGAGGGGAATGAAATACATACAGCGTACATTTCATAAGAAAATAGACACTTTTTATAATTGATACAAATAGATTTTCTAAGCTAGAAGATCAAATTTGTCGATTAACTTGACCTATTCCCACCCCTATCGTCCACACTTGAATATTAGAAAAATAGTCAAAATCCAACCTCTGACATTTATTCCTTTTTTCAGTGGACAATGGCGGCTCAGAAAATGATTCACTTTCAAGAGTAGAACACATGCTTTTAGACCCTGCAGGGTAAGAACAACATCCATCCACTGCCATGGATCTTAAAATTTTTCCCACGACAATATTCTTGCAGTTTTTCATTCTCTTTATTTTGATGTTGCTCTACTATATATATGATTCGTATTTTATATATACTATCTTTTTTCCTATAGAGAATGGAAAAATGGAACCTGAACCATTCCTTTGTCTTTTTTTTTTTGTGAATATGTGTATGAACGTGATATTGCTCAAGTTAATATCAAATATGCAGAAAAAAGAGTTTTTTCTTGAAAAATATATATATGTGTGTGTTATGAGAATATGAATATCTCATTTTCTACATAATTTTCTTGAAAAAATGTTTTAACAAAGCTACCTAATCTCAGATGGGCCAGCATTAGACTAGGAATCAGCATGCCTGCAAGAGTGGAAAGAACAGTTAGAAGCAATGAAGCAGAGTTGCAGTTGATCGGAGAGCCGACAGGGGAATACTATGATGTAGTACTCTTTTTTGGGATCATAGACATTCTTCAAGACTACGACATCACCAAGAAGCTCGAGCACGCGTACAAGTCGATCCAATACGATCCCAACTCGATCTCAGCCGTTGATCCCAAGCAGTACTCGAGGCGGTTTCGAGAGTACATACTCAAAGCTTTTGCAGAAGACACATGAATGTCTGAGCCTTTTTGTGGAGTAAGATGAGGTTTAGTATGTGAAAATATGTATGTAAGATGTGAAGGTCTTTTCATTCTTTCTGCATATATATATTATTTTTTTGTAACTTTTGTGTAATATTCAAGGCCAGTTTGGTCTGGGGAAAAAAGTTCAGGGAAAAGAGCGATTCCCCGATGTACAAGAAATTCTAGCATGTTGTTGTGGGCACGTAGAGTAGACTGATCTCTTTTTCATTCTGTAAAAACTGTAAATCTGAAAGAATAAAATTTGAGAAAACCTTATGGGATTTATAACTTAAGGATGGAGATAGGATGAGTCTACTCACCAACTACTATATAACAGCTGTTAGGAGTTCTTTTGGTAAAATTTATCATTATATACTTCAATTAGTAATAAATATAGTAAGCACAATTAACTTTGACATTCATATACAAAAGTAAATTTGAGTAAATATATTATTTTGAAAATAAAATAAAAAAATATTCAATTATATTCTAAAATATAAAAAATGCTTCTTTTTTCAAAATAAAATAAACTATCAAAAATGTCAGTTAAATATACATACATACTATCAAAAAATTATTCAAAAATTTTCCAGCCTGAAAAATTATGTCAACACATTGTAATTGAAACATTCAATTATTCAAAATTATTCAAAAAAAAATTACAAGAAAATGTTCAATATTCATTTTCTTTTATCAAACAATAAAATATCAAAATATGGCATGCCGACTTAATTGTATTGGCGCCTACATTTAAACATTTTTTTTTTAATTTGTACGTTTACCTAGAATTTCAAATAATTGCATTATTTTTTAGACTTCACACGTTGTTTGTCGTTGAAAGCCACATTTGGACTTCGTTGGAGTCGAACTTAGACTAGTGGTTTAATACAAAGGCAAACAACAAAAGCTCAGGGCAGCTCGAAACAAGTCAAGATTTCGAGAAATACTACTCAACTCGTTTCGATTCGATTACATGGACATATTGGAAATGCCCAGGCAAAATTCAATTTGTAACAGGTTATATTGCATTCATTCTTGAATATATAGAGAACACAATAAAAGCTCTAATATAACAGCATATTGCTCCTAATGGGACGAATAATAGGTCACGAGAGAATGTGTTGCTAAAAATAATAAATCAGAATAAAGCTATACTGCTTTCTCAAATAAAGAAGAAAACACTAGCATTATAAGGTCACAGTTGAAATTTCCAAACCCAAAAACAGACTCCATTGTCACAATCTACTTTATGCAAAACCAAAAAGATTAACAAGCAAATTTGATGTCTTGCTTTTACAAAGAAAGCATAAAATACCTTATTATGCTTACAAATACCCTATTTATTCATCCATGGCATGTCCTAAGATGGAAGAAATTTCTGTTTCTTGAGCTTCAGCATGGTAAACATAAAGCGTAGGATTGGCTATTGAAACTTCTTAACCATCAATAAGGACTCCGTTTAGAAACTTCCAACTGGAATTGCTCAAACCTTTTTTTACTCCATCTAAATCGGACCATTGTCTACCACAATCGGCTACGTCTCAAGCAAATGATCCAAGCAGACAACAATCCTGCTTCCATATCCAAGTAATCCACCTATTGATATCATTTGCTCCATTCAATCGACCTGGAAATCTCGGCACAAGCTACATCCAAGGCAGAGACGAGAGAAATTAATCAGTGGCGATTAAGATGCCCGTCCAGCAAAACATTTACAGGACTGAGCGAGAGTTTAAATGATTATCAATTGAGCATTTTCACTAATTTGGTTGTGTGAAAACACTGTTTGTTGCAACCACTTTATCTAATGGAAACACATTCATCAGAAACAAGCAGCCTTCAAAAGATGTGGAAATAAAGAGAGCGACAAATGCTATGAACCTATTGAACACCGCACGGTAATTTTTACCTATTGAACAGCAAGTGCCTGCAAAACACCAGACTGTGCTCCAAAAAGATTTCCACTGACCGGACCATTCTGCAAAGGCAACGGACAAAATAGTAGAGCTCCACCTACAGATATTATTTGCTGCAATTACTGGTCACGATCTGATAGAAAGGGTGTTTCACACACAACTGATCAAAAAAAGTGAATGGCAGCCAAACATGCCAGATACAGGGGAAGAAGAAGAAGAAGTTACCTTTACCAACTAGGGTCCCTGAAGCACCTCACACAAAGAAACTGTTATTCCAGAGTGACTGTCCTTGGTATTGTTGAGGACCAATAGGCTGTTGATTTCCATTCTGAAATTGCTGTTGCTCCTCATGTGGTTTCATATGGTCTAGAAAAGGATAACGTTTCCAATCATTATGGTTGGCGCTTGAGACCTGCAAAGATGGGACTTGCTTTCCAGGGAAAGGGAAACTTGTCATCCCCATTGAACCATTGTTGTTGTTCACAGAATGGACTGTAGGTCCCGCTTGATTGAAGGAACTACTGAGTCCAACACTATGATTTGCTGATGAGAAGGAATATCGATCTAACCAGCTATGCTCGTCCATTTGTGGAACCAGATGGTTATCATTTATCATGGTTGCCTTCAATGACTCATCCAGGACTTTGGGAGGAACAGAGCCGAAACCAGGTGGTGGACCAGCATGTCTAACTGGTCGACTTATAGGATTTTTCTTTACACCTGGTGCAACAGCTGACAATGGTTTCACAGGCAGGCCATTACCAGCAGCTTCAGAGGACATCATAGAGTCGAACATTGACGGAACAGTAGCTTGAGGAAACTGACTGGTATAATTTTGGCCTCCACCATTACTGACGAAACGTGGGAACGGCACAGAAAATGCAGCAGGCTCAGGAACTTCTGACTGGTTTAGTGGCTCAGATTTCGGCAACGAACCATTTTCCATCAGATTCGAGTTGGTCAAACCATTGACATCTGGATAATATTCTACTGGCCACTTAGATGTGACAGGTTGGACTGGCAACTGATACTGAGAACTAACATTAGCAACAGTTGCTGATGGACTGAAATTTATTTCTTTCTGAAAGAAAAAATTATCATGACCATTCTCTTTCCCAACATCAATCTTGCCAGCCCCATCAGTGGAAGCAAGGAGCTCTGAAAAAGCCAAATTCAAAGACTGTTCATCCACATGCTTCTCATTTGTGGAAGGCCTAAACACAATCACCTCATCTTCATCCTCATCATCAGCACAAGCATCTTGCTTTGTGATATGACCACATGCCACCTCAGCCCCAATAGAAATGGCCACAGATGATTTATCATTTAAACTAGCCTCTACAGGATTGGTGAGTAGATAATCATCGGAAACCTGGGGCGCACCACCGGTGACAAATTTATTCGACTTTGTGTCGAAATAAACTCCCTCACGGCCTATGCGGGCAATGTTGGCAAGAGCCTTTCCAGCTGCAACAATTCTCTGCACACGAGCAACGTTCTCTTTTTTCCCTCCTTCCCAACTAAATAAATGCTTCCTTGAAAAATCAAGGATGACCTGGGCAGGAACGAGAGGAATAAATCCCCTCAATTCAAAGTCCTCTGGTAATGCAAGACGGTTAGCAGTCTCACTCTCGTCATACTTGCTCATATTAAAGAAACACATCTCCTCTGCATGGTCATTACCAAAAATATACCTATTTGACAATAGTTTATTCAATAAGGAGATGCAATTGTTCCAGAAATAAGTAATTGCATTCATTTGCTTATCCTCCAGTTCACTGCCAACTGCAACATCAGGGCAACATGCCAGCCACTCTATGAAAACCATAATCCCAGGCAATAAATAACTCGACGAGGGATCATTCAACAGTTCACACCGTTCAAGCATGCAGCCAACAATCTCAAAGGTACCAGTAAGAGCATTTTGCAGCAGAACTGAACGTTGTAGGATGTCAGCATAAGATTGGTTCTCACTTTCCTTCTTAACGTTATGCACAGTAAATATCAGAATAGCAACCATCCTGACAACTGCAAGTCTGCACTCAGCAGCATCTGAACCAAGGTTCAAGTCCTCATTCGGCCCAGATGAAAGAAGTTCTAGTAGGTCATTTTTAACTGTGGATTGTACTTCATGAAAGGTCTCCAAACTGGAATGGAGACAAAGAAAATATAATGTCAATATTATATTTTATGAAAAAGGTAGATCAGTAGAAGGTTATTTAGCAGCAGCAGTAATAGTTTCCACAATAATTCAGATTATTTGAGACAAACCTCGTCCGTGTGAAGAGAATGCCATTGAGCCTCATAAATTTAGTGATAAAACCCCTCAAGAGATCAGCATTATTTAAAGCCACCTCCTTAACTGCAGCAGTTGCCATTCTAATATCTTTGTTAGACATCCTGGAAGCCGCCTTGCCCCTTCCTTTCCCAGATGTCCTTGAAGGTAGTTTCTTCTCCTTAACAGATTTACTATCACTGACTAATTGGATATAATTCTGACGATTCTGCAGACAAATGGAAAATTCCAATTAGAAGGTTCTAAAGGTGTTGCGAATCAAAAGGCATGCTTTTCAGCCAAAAAAATAAATATAGCATTATTTTCAAGTGCTCAATTTTCCATCTGCTTAACAAAATTGTCATGCAAGATTCAAAATTCCAATTTTGTAGACAGTCACGAGATCCAAATATACATTGCACAATCCAATTTGATTTCTGTAGCTTAAACAATTTGGTGGAGGGTAGAGATAAGAAGAGAAGCTTAGAAATGAGCAGATGGTCGCTAACACTAGTATGACAAGACAGCTTAGCAGTCATAGCTGATTCCAGATTAGCAAATAAAATTTAAAACTTAGGTGTCACAGAATTCATCCTATACTTTCACGGTTCTCGAAACAATCTAAAGAGTCCGATTGATTATAACCAGGCAAACATAGAGTTCAAAATGTCTGCAAGCCTCAACAACTATATCCAGTAGTATACGAGTATTGAACCAGTACACGTATTAAACTTTACCTTCTCAAATGCTATGATCAAGTTATCTCTGGCAGTGATGAACGGGTTATCAACAGCTAGACTCCTAAAATAGCGGTAAATAGACACTAGCTCATCATTCGAATATCCAGCAATTATAGCAAGCTGAAAGCCACAGGAACTAAGATTAGATAGCAATCTATGAAAATTAATTACAATAAGGAGTTCACGAGAACGAAAATATCAAAGAGCAATGTCAAAATGACAATTTGAGTACCTGATGATGTGGGTTGCCGTTTGAGGGGCAGAGTGAAGAAGCTTGCATATAATAAGTTGATGCAACCGTAAAATCCCGGGTCTTAGAGTCCCCTTCACCATACAATCCTTTGTAACGAGCAAGATCCCCCAAGTAAATCAGACATCGGTGGCATGATACCAACCCCTTCTCTACCTCAGATAATTTGTTTCCATCTTTTGACATGGTGATCTGATTATCATCAGATACATATTCCAACGGCAGACTGTACTTTGTTCTAATCTTCAACATCAAATCATGATAAAACCCAGTTGCCTCAGACAGGAAAGTCTTAAATTGTGATCGGATCTTTGTAAGTCGATCAGGACCAGAACGACCTGGACCTTTCCCATTCTGGGATGCAGCAGACCCAGCTGAAGCCAAAGCTGCGTTAAAGAGTACCCTTAGCTCCTCAATCCTCCTATAATGCAATTGCCACAGCGCGAATTCGATATCATGTTGCTCAGAGAAGTCATGGTCTTCAAGAACGATAGCTTCATAATTTTCACGCATGTGTTGCCATGTATTGGGATCTGAAGGGACTCTAGCCTGTACTGCTTTCCTTCTGTTTTTCTCCAATTCAACATTCTACATTGATATCCATTAGTTTAATAACAGATTGGACAGTATAAATAATGAAAATTAGAAAAACAGAGAACTAGATGCATAATACAATCCTTATCTATAAGAAAATAACCCAGCATCCCGGAAAATAGATTTTATGAGCAACTATATTATCAATTCCATTAGATGCACAATTCATGAAAGAGAAACGAACAGAGAAAAAGAAAAAAGATGTGTATCCATACCTTATTGAAGAGATGCTGTACAAGCTCCCTTGAGGAGCTTTCTTTGTAGTTTTCCATTGGAATGGTCATCATCCATTAACAAATGGTCACAGAAATTAAGTCAAAGCACACAACTTCAGTGGAAACAAACAGCATCAAATTCACAACAGCCTGTTGAAATAAAGTTAAATAAATAATGATTGAATTAAGGGGACAAAACACTCTTGATAATGATCACAATTCACAAGCTATGTGGCAAACTTTGATAGATCACCTCAAAATCACATATATTTCACAATTATCGTTCGATGATTCGGAAATATTAAGCCAAACCACCCAATGACCCCCAACAAAATCTCTAACCAATAACACTTAATTAAACCCCACTTGGTGCATCAGAATCTAAACTTCAGAAATCAAACAGTTACGCAGTTTCCCATCGCAGGAGGCCTAAAAAAGGAATTCCAAACAAATGTCCTAGTAGAGTACTAAGTGGTGATCTTTTTGAAGGATTCGGTGACCAATTGATCTATAAAAAATTTTGACATTGCCAAAATCACTGTGTAATAAGAAATCATTAAACAGGTTCTAAGTTATAATATCAGAAGGGAAACAGGAAAAAATTGGGACCTTAAAATTGTGGAAGGACATAAGAATCCTATAGCCAAGCAATTCAAAACCCTTACCAATCAATTTCAAAGTTAATGTATATTGACTTTTGGGGGAAAAAACAACAAAATTCAAATTATTAAACGCTTTCAACTAAGAGGCACACGCATATCAACCAAAAATACAGGCCCCAACCAATCGAATCAATTCAGAACCCCAAGCCGACCGGCTTCATCCATTAAACGTCATACGCTAACGTGAATTAAGAACATCATAAAATCCATATTCGAGCCAAACTCCCACCCTATTCACTCCCAAAAAAACAAATATTAACGGTGAATTTGCAAGAAAAACTTACCGCAACCCGAAAAAGACGCCGGATCTGTCAGGATCCCGCAACACCGCCTTTCTACCCTGAATTGAATAACTCCACAGATATTTATATATGCACAAAAAGAGCAAATACAATAAATTGGTATTTATCTACGATGTTCATAATTAGGGTTTTCTCTGCAGAAATTTTAGAGGGTTTTCCTTTTGTATGATGACCTTCGGAGAGGAAGAAAAGTAGAATCAATTTTAGAGAGAGGAAAAGAAAATTGAGAGAGAGAGAGAGAGCGTACCTTTTAGAACAAAATAAGAAATAATTTTTTTATGGCAAATTGCACTTATATAGTTTTCCATTAATTCAAAATATTATTAAATCATTTTATTTAGTGATTAGTAAAAAATAATCATATATGTATATCCGATAAGTAATTGGTGCAAACAATCTAATAAAAACACTATAAATATATCCAATAGTACATACAATATGCTGTATCTAAAAAAAACAACACAATTTTATTCAAATTGACAGGTAATAATTCGATGCAATAAATCATGATAAACCACATAAAAAGGAATCTTGATTTATAAATATCGGTAAAAAAAGATATTCTTAAATATTTGGATTTCAAACACAAAATTCTTGTGTTAGAATTTGCTGCTGCTCGGCATAAATTAATTTTTTCCGTACCAATTTGTGTTGGATGAATGTGTCGTGGGTTTTCAACCGTAATCACAATAAATCCTTTTTTTAATTTGTCTAGTGCATTTCTTATTAATTTGTTTGTTTCTGAAAACTTACACTATCTTAAATCTTAATTTTCTTTTTAATTTGCCTCGACAATGGTGTTATAATTAGGTGTTTGTATAATACAATACATATAATTAGCCACTCATCAAATTGTTATGGGCTTTAATTTCAGGGCCCATGATAAATGAATATAATTTATGTTACCATCCAACCTGCCCATCAAGAAAAGTACAACTAATGTGTCGCCCAAAACGAGTCGAATACCGATAAACTCAAGTTCGATTCACTTACTTAAGCTTGAAATGAGTCGAGTATTGAAAAAATTAAAGTTTGACTCGGTAATTATTCGAAATTTCAAATAAACGTACAAACTATCAGAAATTGTTATAAGGACGGCCTCAATTTTCCGTCATTGAAATGTAGAGTCAGCACGCCATATTTTCATATCACTCAACATTAAGCCACGTCAGCTTTGCCATGTAATTTATGATTTTCTGATTGACATGGAAATACAACGTGCTGACTCAGCATTCCAATGTCGGAAAATTGAAACCGTCATGTATGAAAACAATTTCTGATAACTTGTACATTTATTTGAAATTTCGTATAGTTTGTATTATTTTTGACAAAACACGAATAGTTTGTAATATAATTGAATATTTTTTTCTTAATTTAATTACTTGTGTAGTTCAACTAATAAACTATTATTTTAAAACAATACACAATTGGCCGGTCGGTTATAAACTTTTCAAATCTTACCTGTTTGATTTTTTTTTTTTTCAAAAAATTACACTAAACTTTTTAAAAAAATTATCTCCAAAAATAAATTCAAATTTCATCTCAGCTTTTTTTCCCAATTCGACAATCTTAATCCGATGATTAAATAATAAAATCAATCAAAATACTCGAATATGATCGGTTTTGGGATTTAGTTAGAGTTTTGCTTGACCACAACTCAAAATATCTAGCTCGATGTCAAACCTTACACTTGAATTAATAAAATAATTACAATTTGTTGCTTGAGAATATTTGAAGCAGAAGATCCCTAATTATTAATCACAAATAAGTAATTAATGGCCAACTAACTTCGTATATTCTAATTGACAGATGAATGAATCCGTGCAACTTTTGGAATCAATGTCACATTCGTACATCATTAATGGTCCACATTATTCTTATATAAAAATCATTAAATGCTATGGATTTTCTACTTGCACTACATATCATTAAAAAAATACAATTTTATCTTATGTCATGCTTGCTTTTGGCTCTTGAAAAAGCAACTCTATATTTGATATGCTTTTATCTTTAAAATTTTCAATTATATAATAAATTATTTGAATTTATACGATGGATCATTTTCTCCGACGAAGAAAAGCCAACCGTGCACCAACAAATTGTTCAATTATAGGTTTTGGTTAGTTTTCCATTGCCGCATTAAACCGCTAACATATAATTGAAAATTAGTATAGTTTGTCATGTAATTAAATTTTTTTTAATAATTTATTATACAACGGAGGGTTTGACCGTCGAAGTATATGGTTGCGTGGTTGATTGTATGTTGTTGAAGACAAGAGGCGCCATTTAATTATATGAATCATAACAATAAAAAAAAGTATGGTGGAAGGTTTGAATTAAAAGTTTCATGTAATAGAACGTTGGTTGACGAGCACAATGTCACTTTAATTTAAATAATTTTAATATTTCGAGTACTGCATTATTGAATAATGCAAAACTATGCATTTATATATGATAGATACATTATTTTTAATAAATATTTGATGACTTATATATTGCATCTTTTTCGTCTTCGCTTGTACCTTTACAACTTGTTATTTCGTTTTTTCTCTAATCGACTATTGCTTTGGTGCTAACTTTTTTTTTTTTATGCATGAGTTTTTTTTATTCATTAATTTTGTTCGATGTAGGTTTTGACGATCTTATATATATATATAAGGTCGTGTTATTGTGCATAATACCCTTGGTGTGATAAATGATACAAAATTTCATCCGTCCCTATAAAAAATGGACGCAGATCCGCTAGGCCACATGTCCAGTTATTAAAATGCA
This sequence comes from Ocimum tenuiflorum, assembly GCA_001278415.1. Classification (NCBI taxonomy): domain Eukaryota; kingdom Viridiplantae; phylum Streptophyta; class Magnoliopsida; order Lamiales; family Lamiaceae; genus Ocimum; species Ocimum tenuiflorum. The sequence continues at coordinate 2,650 of AYJT01028855.1, read as the reverse complement.
TTATGTAGAAGACGTAAATGCATTACAGGAGTAAAAAAAATAATTTTTTAATTAATTCTATCTACTGTACGGTCTTTATAAGATGTGACAAATCATGCCAAATACATTCTATCGTAAGTCTCCAAATGCATTTACGTAAGCCTTGAAATGCATTTTCGTAAACTTCAAAATGCATTCACGTAAATCTCCAAATGCATTTTTGTTTAAAATTATGCAGTTTTTACAAATATATGTTTTTTCGTCTGATTTTTTTTCAAGTAAAATACAATTAGGATTTCGTTTGAAAGATCATGAAATTTCCTTTAATTTGATATATGACACACGAAAAAATGACTTAAATTGAGTGAGACATTTTAATTTGAAGTTTTATGGAATTTTAGAAGAGATATAAAAATGATGAGAGATAAAACAAAATCTTACCTTAATACACGTTTGAGTGTGATTTAAAAGTTATGGATTTATGCAATCTGGACCATTGGATCTCAAAAATAAAAAACTGGAATCTTACATTATTTATCACACCAATCAACTTTATTATATGAACACAAATATATATATATATATATACATAGATATATATGATTTTTGACTCTCTTCATACTCAAATTTGAATTATTTTAATTTGGATGTTTATACTTATTCGAGCATTGTTTTTTAGTATCTTTTTTATTCTTATTTGCCACCATTTTTAGGTATTTGATTTTGTATATTTGGACCGTTTTCAACCTAACAGTTTTATTTTTATGGACTATTATCTTTTATTATTCTTCGTCTTTACAAGCGAATATTATTAATAAGTATGAATAGACACATGCCTAGTTTGACTGGTATGAATGAAACTGAATTGCGACGACAACAATCTTTAATCTTTTTCCATAAATTAATAGAGTAATGGGATATAATTATTAAAAATTAACACCTTGAATCTATAGGTCCTTTTAACGATTAAAAGAGAGGCACACTGAAATCATTTCCACTGTACGTGTAAAAAATAAAAATATTTTATATCCTTAAATCAACAGCGAATATTTAGATGGTGATCTCGTAGACCACTTTCAAGACTATCACTCTAGTTTCCTTTGATTGTTATATATATATTTTTAATAATTACATACTTTTCATGGTAAGTCCTTAAATATTAAATCATATTTGTTGATGGTTTTTCTATTATTATCATAAATTTCGACCTCAATCCTAAATTTCTGGATATCATCAGTGCATAATATTCACAGTAGCATAAATTACACTATATTAATCGATTCAAATTCTCTGTTACACAATAGTATTATACATTATGTTATATTGATTGGATTATTAACAAGTGTATAAATTAATGGAAAACAATCTAGTCCCAGATGAAGAAAACTTTTACCACAATTAATCTCCCTTGATTGATACACTTGTCACTAATTCAAACAGTGTAACATCATTGTATAACAGGAGATCCGAACCGCTATATCGGCGTCTCCAACTTTAAGACCAACTAAGACGAAACTAAATAATTGTCTATATTTGGCAATTTGGCAGGTTTAGGATGTTTAATTAGGTAAGATAAAGAATAAATATAGAAATACAAGTTGCTTGGTATTTTGACCTATTCTATTAAATACACAATCAATCATCAAGTTGCCTAGTTTTTCCAAATAAGATAAATGTAATCTAGTGACATAAAACTGACACATCTTATAATGTTTTAAAAACTGGGATGACATAGCAGTAGGGTAGGTCCTCTCTAAAAAAAATCACAACTTTCATATCTTAGAAAAGTAAACTATCTCTTCTAAAAAAACTATCTAATTATTAAGTTTGATACGACTAGGTAGAAGATATTATGTTGCATTACATAACATGATATAAATTTAAAAATTAATGATTTAGTCGTTTGGACTAAAAATTTTCCAGAGCGTTTGGTAACTTTTGCCGAACGAGATTTGGAATAAAATGACGTATTGAGAGACCGTTTTAAATTTTTTTTTGAATTGTGTTATACAATCTCAAGTATTGCAATCAACACATTAAAAAATGACCACAATGTTAAACCAGAAACGCTCAAATTCCCACCGTCGGCTGACATATCAATATAATATTGGTTGTAGGGATACTTTTTAATAGTTGTCAACGCCTGTAATTTATTAACACGTCATTCGTGAACACATCATCACGTGCCTACGGTGAGCATTTGAGCGTTTCTGCAATGTTACAAGCACATGAGTTTGTACAATATGATGCACAAATTCAATCCATTTTCGGCAGGGGTGTAGAGGATTTTGAGCTCGTATTTGACTCCTATCATTTTTAAGTATTTATCGATAGGAGTGTAAGCGAGTCGAGTCGAGACAAGTATGATCAAGTTCGAGGGACTCGAAAAACTGAAGCTCCAGCTTGATTATGTTATTTTTATTTTTAATAAAAGATTCAACTTATTTATATAATATGTTAATTAATAGATTTAGAGGGGCTTGAGCTCACTGTCTACTCGAATAGTTTGAGCTTGAGTTTCATTCGACATTTATCAAGTCGATTTCGAATTTTTTTCGAGTCGATCTCGAGTAGTTTACGAGCGAAGATGGAAACATGACCTTTGGCCACTCCATAAGGTCAACATCCAAAATCCACACACACACACACACTCTGGATCAACTAACAGGAA
>AYJT01028854.1:0-12921 GCA_001278415.1 Ocimum tenuiflorum | reverse complement strand
CGCCGTTGGGGAAGAGCTGGAGTTCGTCCATTAAGTCTGTTCTTGATTTGGAACGTGTTAGCGCCGGTTCACAGAAGCGGGCTTCTGATCCGAAGCCGAAGGTGGGGTTGGAGTGAAGTTTGTCGGTGTGTTTGTGGGTGGTGGCTTTCTTTCTTTCTTTCTTGTTTGATTTGTTGTGGTTGGTGGGTGTTGGGATTTGATGGTGTTTTTTACATGATTGATTGCTCATCAAATTTCGTTTCCTGAAATGGGAGTGTGGGAAAATTTGTGGGTGTCAAATATGTGCTGGCTGCAATGTGTTTTGTATGGTTGTGCGCTTATCTCATATGTTTAAAGCGTTTGGTTGTTTGATTGTTTACAAGAATGGCATATTTGGGGGTAGCTCTGTTGTTAAAGATTGCCTCTTTATGCTCCTGCTCACTCTTGTGTCCATTTTTCAGTGTGTGTGATTGTCTGTTATATCAAGTCTGGGGTATTTAGATATCAGACTTGTGCCTTATACTGGTTATATTTTCAAATAATATAGATGATACAAGATTCTGAAATGATTCGAATGGTGGAATGACGGAAAGCATCTTTGTAGGTCTATGGGTGGAGAAATCGGTGCCATCTTATCTGTTGTAGCTAGTGATTAAGATGGATCAAGGATTGCAGTTGATAAATGATAAGGATTCTCATAAGTGTCCAAATAAAATATTATTGTGCAAACGACATTGGTGACTAGAATGAACATAATACTGTAGCATGACAGGAAACTTCACCATACGATGTGATCACGTTGCCTCCTAACACACAAGTGATTTACACTGTTTTCATCTATTTGACATATTCATTATAATTTGCATTTCCCAGGTTGCCAACTTGGAAGATATACTATCTGAAAGAGGGGCTTGTGGAGTCGGGTTTATTGCCAATTTGGACAAAAAAGCATCACACGAAATTGTCAAGGATGCTCTCACTGCTCTTGGGTGCATGGAACATCGTGGAGGGTGTGGAGCCGATAATGATTCCGGGGATGGTTCCGGTGTGATGACCTCGATTCCTTGGGAGCTTTTCGACCATTGGGCAAAGGAACAAGGGATGCCTGCCTTTGATCAGTTGCACACTGGTGTTGGAATGGTCTTTCTTCCGAAGGATGATGAAAAGAGGAAACAGGCCCAAACAGGTCAGTAAAATGGCAGAGTGTACATGATTTCAAGTCTATCGATTCCTCTTCGGGAAGTTGATATGTCTTGATTATACATAACGTTTCAAGAGCATATGGATATAATAATGCAAGAAGGAACTGAAAAGGTTGGAAGCTAAGTAGCCTTAAGATCTCAGGCTCCGTTTGAAGCTTGTTTTAAAAAAGTGAAGTACGCTAAAAAAGTTATGAGAAGTTGTTTGTTTACAATTTTTCTTAGTTGAGGAGAGAGAAAAAGTAGAGATGGATTTTGAATGTGTTTTGGAGGGAATCACTTTTTTGAAGAAAAAAGTAAAGAAATGGAGCCTTAGTATTTCTACTGATGAAGATAGTCTTCTCAACGTTTTAAGACCTCTAATCCCTTACCTTAATAAAAAAGTAAATAGTCCAACAGTAGCGGGTGAGGAGCTACTATTAAATGATAGCGGGTGAGGAGCTACTATTAAATGATCTGCACGACAGAAAAAAGTTATTTTTGCATAGTTCTTGAATATTAGTATCGAGTTGAAATGGTCTAGTGTCTGGTTTCCTTGATCTGAAGATTCATATTGTAGTAGTAGGCTTTATATAATTTATTTTTAAAAAAAACTTTATTTTGTATTATGTATTCACGTAACACATTATCTGTCATATGCAGCCATTTTGAAAATATTTGAAGAAGAGGGGCTTCAAGTTCTTGGCTGGAGGCCGGTGCCAGTAGACGTATCCGTGGTCGGTTACTATGCAAAAGAAACCATGCCAGATATACAACAAATCTTTGTTCAAATTTCCAAGGAAGAAAATATCGATGACATCGAAAGAGAATTATTCATCTGTCGAAAATTGATCGAAAGAGCAGCCAGCTCTGAATCATGGGGAAGTGAGCTTTACTTCTGCTCATTATCGAATCAGACTATTGTTTACAAGGGAATGCTGCGATCTGAGGTTCTTGGTCGATTTTATTATGATCTACAGAACGACCTTTACAAATCCCCTTTGGCTATATATCATCGTAGATACAGTACAAATACTAGTCCTAGATGGCCTCTAGCTCAGCCTATGAGATTCCTTGGCCATAATGGAGAGATCAACACAATACAGGTTTCATATTCACCCTGTTTCCATAATCATGCTTAACAGGCTTAATTTTAGCTTATTGAAACTAAAATTATTGTGCAGGGGAATTTGAACTGGATGCAATCTCGGGAGACTTCACTTAAGTCCCCAGTTTGGCGTGGCCGTGAAAGTGAAATCCGCCCTTTTGGAAATCCGAAAGCGTCGGACTCTGCAAATCTCGACAGTGCTGCAGAAGTATAGCCACCTTCTTATCATCTCATACACTGCGTGATTGTTCTGTATGCTTTATATGGAGTTACTTGTTAACTTGAAAATAACCACATACAGAAATGAACAAGGGCAATTGGAGACAGTGTAACTAGAAGTTGTAGTATGAGGTGTTAACTGATTGATTATCTGAAGATACGGTTGGTTCCAGATGATTGTCATGAGATTGTTCTGATCTTCATAGTTCTGTTGAGTTCATTTTTGTTTGTGCAGTGGCAATGTTTCTGTCTGAATTTCTGAATTCTCTTCAACTCATATCAATCAATTCTAGCACAAACTTTTGGCCCTGGAATTTTTTGTTTCATTTTTCATTTTCTTCTTATGTTTATGTTTCATTTTCTTATCTTGATGTTCTTCTCTGCCATTACATACAGTTGTTGATTAGAAGTGGCCGTGCTCCTGAGGAAGCCCTGATGCTCCTCGTCCCAGAGGCATACAAAAATCACCCGACTCTTATGATCAAATATCCTGAGGTATCATGTTTTTTGTCATCTTTATATGCACTCTTCAGTTCTGATGCCAGTAATTTTACCTGCTATTGGGTTATTTTGTAGCTAACAAAAGCTCACCCCTCTAGTTAGTTGAATAATTGGATGTTAGTCTTCAAAATATTACCATCTGGAACCAACAAATCATGCCTTTTGTGACGTAACATGTCAATTGTAGTTGACTTGTATTGATTTTGCTTCAGGCTGTTGACTTTTATGATTACTACAAAGGTCAAATGGAGGCTTGGGATGGACCTGCTTTACTCTTGTTTAGGTAACATTCCTAAAAGTAGGATTTATTTTTTGACATATATGGTGCAGTTTGGACTAAATTTTAATTTAGTGAAAAGTGAGATTAACATTGTGAATCTGTCATACATGTGCGACATTATCCAATCCATGTTTCTGAAAAATCATGATGTGTTTAAACCTTTACAACACATATAAAGTGGCTACATTTTGGATGTGCTATATATTATTCGTATCATGGAGTTGTAAATACACATTTCTTTATCCGCATGACTTTTCTTGCTTGTGCTTATGCAATCGACATCAAGTGTATGCTTATGCATTCAAATACATATATATCTGATGCAATGTGGCAGTCTCTCACTTGTTTTTTTGGACTTATTCCAGTGATGGGAAAACAGTTGGAGCTTGTCTTGATCGGAATGGACTTCGCCCTGCTAGGTATTGGAGGACCGTAGACAATGTCGTCTATGTTGCATCTGAGGTTTGCTTTCTCTCGTCGTTCTTTTTATCATTTTGTTTGAGAACATGCACACAATTGGATAATGAACTTAGTACTGGTATTGAGACCTTGGAAACATTTGATAGCCATTTGTTGTATTTTGATGAATGAATCGCCTGTGAGCCTTGAACTAGTTTCCTTCAAGAAATCATATAGATCTTACTATAAGTGGAAAAATAAATACAAGATGAGTCATATACATGTCAAATAATATATCTTGAATTTTGAAACTGATATTGCTTCTAGACTATCACACACGTTCACATTTTGTGATTTATATCAGCTATCGCCCAACAATCTCATGAGAAATCCAAATTAATTACTTTCTTTGTAATTTTCAAGGTGGGTGTTCTACCAACAGATGATTCGAAAGTTGTAATGAAAGGGCGTTTGGGCCCTGGAATGATGATTTCAGTTGATCTATCAAGTGGACAGGTACTTGGCATTTGATCTTTAATATAAATGGTTTGCCAATTATATTCATGGTATATGTTGTCTTGGTAATCTTTGTTCTTTTATTTGCCCCTTCTGTCGACATTTGCTTTCCATTTATGTTCAACATTCACTTAATTCTCAAGAAGCATTTCCAGTACCTTTACGCAAAGATATAACCTTGTAGGATTATTGGTAACATCTACCTGATAAATGGAAGTCAACACCTCTTTGGAAGGCCTTACTTCCTTATAACCAGTTCTTTTCCACACATCAATTGGACTTGCAATGTGTTGAAAGTCCCACAATGTTAGAATTGAGTCCTGCTTCGTCTCACTGGAAGCAAGGATAATTTTAATCTTCTTATCTGCTGTCTTTCTCCTTTTCCCCGCATAAGATTTGTGCCGCTCTATGTTCTTTTATGAGGCTGTATCGTTTTTATGACATTAAGTTGTTCCAAGTAAGTCCTTGTAACTAAATTAAATTCCCACACGCTATGTACACTCACAATCAATAAGAATTGTGGTCTGCTGCATGACATGGGTTGGGAGAAAGGATAACATCTTATTTTGTTCTGCATTCATTTTTCCTTTACATTTTTTTAAGAATTTTGTCTGCCTATTGTTCTTACGAGGCTGATTATGGTTTACACGGACATGTTACCCTACTTAAATCAGATTCAGAGATGGCACAAGCAAAACACAATCATGTTTCATTGCCAATCAATTTCATTCTTTTTACTTGAATAGGTATTTGAAAATACCGAGGTTAAAAGGCGAGTGGCACTAGCAAATCCCTACGGGAAATGGGTGAAGGAAAATCTCCGTTCTTTGAAGGCTGAAAACTTTTTGTCTGCGACAGTCCTTGACAATGAAACAATTTTGAGGCGGCAACAGTAAGTTATTGCCTTAGTTGAGATTTTCATTTCTTGCATCTTAGTCTGAAACTACATGCTAAACTGGCTTAAGTTAACTTTTTTTTACAAATTAAAGACATTTCTTCAAAAGTGAGATCATCTATCTGTCTGGAGAAATTATTTTGCTTTCTGTCTTGGGTTTGAAGCTACTTTGAGCTGGACTAAAGCAACTTCTTTTTGACCGCCTTATCTGTTGTACCAGGGCATATGGATATTCTAGCGAAGATGTTCAGATGGTGATTGAATCAATGGCTTCTCAAGGGAAAGAGCCTACTTTTTGTATGGGGGATGATATTCCTTTGGCAGTATTATCTACGAGGCCGCATATGCTGTTCGACTATTTCAAGCAACGATTTGCTCAGGTCTGTAATTTTCATTGAGCTGTTCGCCAGTTCAAGTACTATATTTTTTTTAATATAGAGTCTGATGTAGTATGAAACATACTTCTTAATGAACATATGCTTTGTTAGCAGAACTGTTTTGTTTGTCTGTATTATTTGTAGTACTGTTATTTTTATACTTTTTCTGATACCATTCAGCCTTGAAGTGTGACATATCTTCAAAACTTTGTCTTGTTGTATTGTAAAGGTGATCTAATTCACCAATTGTTTTTAAACTTGTATAAACCAGGTTACCAACCCTGCTATAGATCCTCTCAGAGAAGGACTAGTGATGTCTCTTGAAGTCAACCTTGGGAAGAGAGGTAACATACTAGAAGTTGGTCCGGAAAATGCTTCTCAGGTACTTACACCTTCTCTTATTTCATGCAGACTGGAAAGAAGAAAGTGTTATATTTTAAGAAAATTCTACCAAATATTCTCTTATTAATTGTCTGTTTATCCTTGAAATTGGTGTTTGCGAAGTCGTAATTTTGCTTCTTTTAATCAGGTCATTTTGTCAAGTCCTGTACTGAATGAAGGGGAGCTTGAGACTTTATTGAAAGATCCACTTTTGAAACCCCAAGTTTTGCCTACATTTTTCGACATAAGGAGAGGAGTTGAAGGTTCGCTTGAGAAAACACTCAATAAGCTCTGTGAAGCTGCCGATGAAGCTGTTAGAAACGGCTCCCAGCTTCTTGTTCTATCTGACAGGTCTGATGATCTGGTAAGTTTCTGTTCACATGTATTAGATTTTATGATTCTGGTTTAGGTGTTGCTGAAAGACCACGAAAAACTGTTGCCTTTCTGTCAGTATGCTTCTTAGATTATGCAAGTGCATCTTTTCTTTCTGTTTGTAGTATGTTATTTTTGTGTTTGAGTATGCATACAAATAACCGATTGCTTTCTTCAGGAGGCAACTCGGCCTGCCATCCCAATCCTTCTAGCTGTGGGTGCTGTTCACCAGCATCTGATTCAGAATGGACTACGAATGCAAGCTTCTATTGTTGCTGACACAGCTCAGTGCTTCAGTACTCACCAGTTTGCTTGTTTGATTGGATATGGCGCGAGGTCTCTCATCTTCTAAATTATGCCTATGTGTGCTTGAACTAGTGATACATAAGCAAAGTAGTTTTTACATTTCATTCGTCCAGATATAGATGATATGATATGTGAATTATCTATTATACAAAACAGAAAGTCCTTGATTTTTAAATTAATACCTGGGACATAGTTGAAAGGTTGTCTGCCCGTTGCATTTTGGATAACATTGTAAATATGCAGTTTAAAGAGTAAATTCATATAGACTTTTATACACATCTCTATCATGAAATGTTACTCATCCTAAACTGGTTATTGAAGAGGGAGATTCTGTTCTGTGTTAGCGTTATTTGTAGAAAGTTCCAGATTACTTCCATGCCTCTTTATGTATCCGAAGCATATGAGGATTGACTTACTTTTAATCTTCTAAATCAATCAGTCCTTTTTCAAACTGGATTTATTTAATTATGATGTCGTTTGCTTCAGCTGTATCTAATGTACCCTATTGTGCTGCATTCGTTGTGATTGATCCTCACATAACACTTTGATGGTTCTTACCAGTGCTATATGCCCATACTTGGCACTGGAGACGTGTCGTCAATGGCGGTTGAGCACAAAAACTGTGAACCTGATGCGTACTGGAAAAATGCCCACTGTTACAATTGAACAGTCTCAGAAGAACTTTTGCAAGGTTTATATACTATTAATTTATATTTTGCAGTTATTTTAGATGATTGTTTTGTCTGTTGTTTGTACTTAAGATTTCTTTCTAGTTTTTCTTATGGGAAATATACTTGGTTGGGAATGGTAAGTGTGAACTGTTTCTAATCTTTATCTCAGGCGATCAAATCCGGCCTTCTGAAGATTCTCTCAAAAATGGGCATCTCGTTGCTCTCGAGGTATTTAACTTGTATTTATAACTTTCTTAGGTGCAGCCATATGAAATGATTATTCGATCGCCACAGCTAATCATAATGGAAATTATTCTTCCTTTTTTTTGTAGTTATTGCGGTGCGCAGATATTTGAAGTTTATGGACTGGGAAAAGAAATAATTGACATTGCTTTTGCTGGGAGTGTGTCAAGCATTGGTGGATTAACCTTGGATGAGGTAATAAACCAATTCGAAGAAGCATTCAAGTTTTTGTCACTTTTCCATTTTTGATAAATGAGCATATATTTTTGGTGTGTTTGAACATGATCTTTACCCTTGCAGTTGGCAAGAGAGACTTTGTCGTTTTGGGTTAAGGCTTTCTCCCAAGACACTGCTAAAAGACTCGAGAATTTCGGCTTCATACAGATGAGGCCAGGAGGTACATATTTGAACCAATTGTGTTTCACACACTCGTTATAATTATGATTATACACAATCGTGCTAAATCGTCTTTCTTATTCCTACATGAAAGGTGAATATCACGGAAACAATCCAGAGATGTCCAAGCTGCTCCACAAAGCCGTACGGCAAAAGAGTGAAAGTGCATATTCAATTTATCAACAGCATTTGGCCACCCGACCTGTAAACGTGAGTGCATTTATTCAGTGAGCATGAACTTGAATGATTTCAAGTTTAATATTGATTGAACAATCTGAATTGTTTGAAGTTGCTCAAATTTCTCGCCTTCATATTGAACAGTCATTGTAAGAGCAGATGAAATTGTCATTGACTGAATGTATGTTTACCGACGGCAGGTTCTTAGGGATCTTTTCGAACTTAAAAGTGATCGTCCCCCAATCCCACTCGGAAAGGTTGAGCCCGCTTCTTCTATTGTTCAGCGGTTTTGTACTGGTGGAATGTCACTTGGTGCAATTTCCAGAGAAACTCATGAGGCGATCGCCATAGCAATGAATAGATTAGGTGGGAAATCCAACTCAGGAGAAGGAGGCGAGGTAATTTAACTTTACCGTTGTGTTTAGCAATTTGAAACGGCTATTCCAAAATACTGAAAGCTGATGATGCCAATGTGTGACCTTCGTATAGGATCCAATTCGGTGGACTCCACTTTCCGATGTCGTTGATGGGTACTCTCCAACATTACCACACCTTAAAGGTCTTCAAAATGGTGATACCGCTACTAGTGCCATAAAGCAGGTCTAAATAAAGCAAAATCAATGTTTTTCCTGAACTTGCAAATGCTTATTGTGCCTCAATAATAACAAAATTAATGTTCTATTTCAGGTAGCTTCGGGCCGTTTCGGAGTCACTCCAACATTCTTGGCTAATGCTGATCAGCTAGAAATTAAAATTGCTCAAGGTGCAAAACCAGGCGAAGGCGGCCAATTGCCAGGGAAGAAAGTCAGTGCTTATATTGCAAGGTTAAGGAACTCAAAGCCTGGTGTTCCACTGATTTCTCCACCCCCACATCACGACATCTACTCCATTGAGGATCTTGCTCAATTGATATACGATCTTCATCAGGTGAGCTGACTTAATGCTTATGCATGCGTATTTTCTTTATTCTTGTGTAATCGGATTTTAAAAATATTGAATGAACAGGTGAATCCCAGAGCGAAAGTATCGGTGAAGCTTGTCGCAGAAGCTGGTATTGGTACAGTTGCTTCTGGAGTTGCTAAGGGTAATGCTGATGTTATACAGGTAGAGCATCACGACCCAAATCGACAATCATTCTTAGTACTATCCTGAAATTTGAAGGGACGTCTTATTTTCTGTTTAAACTAAGGCCTATATTTCATTTTTAGTTTCTTATTCCATTCTTCCAAGATGGTGGCATGTTTGGTTTAACTGAAAGATGGCCCTGACTGTAAGTTCAATATTTTATAGATATCAGGACATGATGGTGGAACTGGAGCTAGCCCAGTAAGTTCTATCAAGCATGCCGGTGGTCCTTGGGAGCTCGGGCTTACTGAAACTCATCAGGTTTAATTCTTTTTCCTGGGACCCAATTCTTTGTCGTTGTGTGAATTCTATTAAATTTTATGTACTCACATGTTTCTTGTCCTTGTGTATGATCCATTTGATATAGACACTCATTTCAAATGGGCTTAGAGAAAGGGTCATTCTCAGAGTGGATGGTGGATTCAAAAGTGGATTCGATGTTCTCATGGCTGCAGTGATGGGCGGCGATGAATACGGATTTGGTTCAATTGCCATGATTGCCACCGGCTGTGTCATGGCTCGTATATGCCACACTAATAACTGCCCGGTTGGTGTAGCCAGTCAGGTGAGGAGAATAGTAATTAAATCCTGTCCTTTTCTTTTTAATGTATTTCATTAGAGACTTTTTGGCTTGATTTCTTAATTACTTCAACTGATATTCTGCAGAGAGAAGAGCTAAGAGCTCGATTCCCTGGTGTACCAGCTGATCTTGTCAATTATTTCTTATATGTTGCGGAAGAGGTAAGAGGCGTGCTGGCCCAACTGGGCTATGAGAAACTCGACGACATAATTGGCCGCACGGAAATTCTTAAACCTCGAGATATTTCATTAGTGAAGACTCAGCATCTTGACCTTAGTTACATCAGTTCTGTAAGTGTACAAGATATTCTCATACATCATCAATGATTTATATCTCTTTCAAATGGGAAGGTAATATCGACAATTATTAAAGTGGGTCGTAATAAATAATTTACCCTTTGCGCTGTAGAGTGTCGGATTACCGAAATGGACCAGCACTCAGATAAGGAATCAGGAAGTGCATAGTAATGGGCCTGTTCTTGACGATACATTGCTTGCAGACGAGGAGGTAATACTTACCAACTGAAACACACTTTCTTTACACTCAGCTCTTACATACAACATATTTTCTATGCATTCTTTAAAATTTGATAGTAGAAAACTTAGCTATTTCGGGGCTTAAAATTGAATGTACATCAGATGGATTTATCCATAACTATCCTGTTGTAGGTTTCCAAAGATAAATGTTTCTTTTTCCATCTTCAAGCTATTCATCCTTATTAATGCCATGATATCTCTTTCTCCATTGAAAGGCCAACATAGTTTGGTTAGGATGTTTGTGCATTTGACGTGACGTAAATGGGCGTTTTTCTCTAAAAGTAATTGCTAGAAATGGATTTCGGGTTCTCTTTGCAAAACTGGCTTGTTAGGAGAGGGATGCTCTCACCTTTATAAGGTGGCACTCTCCTATCAATGTGGGATATTTAACACATGGGTTATCTTAGTTTGATGCTCTTCTATCTCGATTTGAAGAATATTATTTGTCTTAGATTCAATTATTAGGTATGCATGCAATTCTACCATCTGTTATCTTCTTATCTTCTTGTTCCTACTGATACAGATAGCCAAAGCTATTGAAAATGAAACAGTCGTGAATAAGACCGTGAAAATCTACAACGTCGACAGGGCGGTTTGTGGTCGTGTTGCTGGCGTTATTGCAAAGAAATATGGTGACACCGGATTTGCTGGTCAACTGAATTTAACGTAAAAACATCCCGTCTTTTAGAAAATACAGTAACTGTTAAATACTCATTACAACATGACCTTGTTTTATGACTTGTTGAGTCTCTTTACGATATACTCAGGTTCGTAGGGAGTGCGGGTCAGTCATTCGGTTGCTTTTTGACACCCGGCATGAACGTCCGGTTGATTGGAGAAGCTAATGACTATGTTGGGAAGGTATGCATTATCAAGAATCTATGCTCTAAATGCTTCAAACTTCTTCTCTTGTGTATACATATAGAAGAGATCATGTGCAAATAAAATTAAAGATAAGAAATAAGAATCTCACAACCTTTGGAAAAATCCAGGGTTGAGATTTTTATGTTAAATATTTTATGCTTTTTTATTTTGTAAATTATGCTTCAAAAAGCATAATAATTTTCAAGCACGAACATATGTAACAAAAAAAACATGAAATATTGAAAAAAAAATCATCAAATCCTATTTCTCATTTTAAGACCTATATGTATATGTGTGTGTATAATGCATTTCAACCGTACGACTATGAAATCTGATGGCTGAAATTTAAACAACGAATATCATGCATAATTATAATAGCTGATCATGCATTTAATTAAATGTATATCCGTGCCCATCCGTTTCTTAGATGGACGTTTCTTATATATATATACATTCTTTCTTATATGATCCACTCCCTATGTGTGTGCGCGCGCCGTAGGACTTCTGTGATTTGCCCATTTTATCTTCTAATATGCAATTTATTTGTTAAGGGTATGGCCGGAGGTGAACTCGTCGTCACTCCTGTGGAAAATACCGGATTCACCCCCGAGGACGCCACCATAGTCGGAAACACATGCTTATACGGAGCAACGGGTGGCCAAATTTTTGTTAGAGGGAAAGCCGGCGAGCGTTTCGCCGTAAGGAACTCACTTGCTGAGGCAGTCGTGGAAGGCACCGGAGACCACAGTTGCGAGTACATGACTGGGGGTTGTGTCGTTGTCCTTGGAAAGTGAGTATTCAGTTACGTGCTGCATAATTTCGAAAAAACGAGCAAGAACTACGAACATTAACTTTCTTCATCTTGCTCTCGACAGGGTTGGAAGGAACGTAGCTGCCGGTATGACCGGAGGTTTAGCCTACATTCTTGATGAAGATGACACCCTTATACCCAAGGTTCATATGAATCGACATCGAGAACTTGCTTTATATCTTCACCGTTCATGCATTTCAATAATCTTGAATTGTCGATGCGACCGTGTCAACAGGTGAACAAGGAAATCGTCAAGATCCAGAGAGTCGTCGCTCCAGTCGGACAGATGCAGCTCAAGAGCCTCATTGAAGCTCATGTTGTAAGTAGATGATTCGTTTTTGACCAAAATCTTTTGCATTCAATTCTTCATTATGTTTTGTTTCCAATACCATGACCACCCCCACTAGGCAAATTTTAGAATAATAAGCCGGTTTTAAGCGTCAAATCATAGTTTACGTAGATTTTCTATACATGCCTGTTCGAAATGTGAGTCGTAGTATTCCGATCAAAATGGAAATGAAAACAAGCGATATTGTGTCTTGAAATACGATAAATGGCATTTTAACTCCGAAAGAAGCACTTCATAATGCCTCCCAATATTTGATTGATGAACCATCTCACTCATCCTATTTTATGAGACGGATCTTTTGTCACACTTGTTTAGTTCATATATCATGCTTATTTAGCTATGCCAGAATTTGATCGATGACCATCTCATGCATCCTATTTTACGAGACTGATCTTTTCTCACGCTCGTTCACTTCATGTATCATGCTTGTTTAGCTACACATCGTACACAGAGCACGATTTATAAACTAAACAAGCATAATCCGTGATCAAAACAAGCCTGACAAAAGATCCGTCTCACAAGATACGATCCATGAGACGGTCTCACACAAGTATATGTCTCGACTCGATCTCTAAATGGCCTTATCTTTGCATCAAGGAAAAAACCGGAAGCACCAAAGGGTCAGAAATCCTCAAAGATTGGGACAAATATCTGCCAC
>AYJT01028831.1:0-10420 GCA_001278415.1 Ocimum tenuiflorum | reverse complement strand
AGTTAATTTTGTATACAACATAAACAAAGTTAGCTTTAGGTATGCCAAAATCTAACACTATCGGCCTTGAAATTCATTAATGCATCGGCCGCAGCTATGGCAATAAGCAAATCCTGGATGTTTCGATGCCTCAACTCGGTCTGCGCCCAAGGTTGTAAACCCGCCATAAAGTTAAATAATCTATCCTCCTCGGAGATGTCTCGGATATCCAGCATCAACGAACTGAATTCCTTGACGTATTCCCTCACTGGCCATTCCTTACAATCCATGACATGTTGCCAGGGAGAAACTGATCCTTCAATTTCTTTTTCAAGGCATCCCAAGTTGTCTCCCGATAATCTAGCGTGCCACCAAAGCTCTGCATCTCCCATAAGATACATGTTTGTAATCGAGACTTCTTCTTCATCGGGGACATGGACAGCCTTAAAGTATGTCTTCATATCCCACAAGAAGATCTTGAGTTCTTTCGAACTACGAGTTCCCGTGAACGGCTTCGGGTCCGACACTTTGACTTTTAAGAATGGCCGATCCTCGATAGAGCGTAGCGCCCTCTTCATTATCCACAAGTCGTCGGTGAAGTTTTCCAGCATCTCATTAACGGCCTCCGTAAAGGACAACATTTCCTCTTCACAGGTAAATAGTCGTCCTTCCACAAATGGGGGCAAGTTATTTTCGACTTTGTGGAGTTCCCCCATCCTGTCTTCGAGTCTACACATTCGATCAAAAACGGACACTTGGGTAGAGGTCTTCGGGGCTTGACCCAACAGAGTTTCCAATGGAAGAACTCGTTCTTCTAAGGCAGCAAACTCTCGTTGTTAGACCATCGTACTCAGTTAACCCGCACCAAAACCCAAACTTGGCCCTGATACCACTTGTCACAGGGGTATTTTTCGCAACTTAGATTTTTCCCGTGTGTGGTGCTAGTTTTCGTTACTAGCCAGTCTTTCCCTCACTTTTCTCTCGTTTGTTGTTTCAGTGAGTGTTTAAGAGTATTCGTGCAAGCACTTTAATTTTCTTAGATACGCAGTGGAATATAAACAAGAAAAGCAAACATACAGGAACTCGTCCTAACCTTTGTATTACTTGCTACTAAGCTTGCAAACAACTCATTTCGTACGAGTCTTAGCCTAGATAAATCTATTTATAGTATGGGTCACAGCCCATCAGTTCGGCTAGTCCGAATCAGTGCAACACTACACTAAGAGATGTATCCCTAACCGCCTTCGACTGCTTGGGGTGGTTGTTGCAACTTTTCAAGCGAATGGGTTCAAGGTAGCTTCCCAAGGGACGCATCGATTCGCATCCGAAGTCTCTCGGAATCTCTTGGTCGAGGGTCGCATCATTTTGGGTACTCCTCGGACTCTTTCGGGATCCTCAAACTCGGCCTCGAGCCAGCTCTAGATACTCGAGGCTTGCCTCGAAACACTCGGATACTCGGGGCTTGCCTCGAAACCCCAGACGAGGTGCTCGGTCCGTCCAGCTCTCGGTACCGGCACTCGATCATCCTCGCATAGCTCTGCATCCATGCACGTCACGAACTAAGGCACTCACACCTTAGCATCATTTGTCCGAAACATTCGTCGTGACTTGAATCATCTCGGGATCCAACGAATCAAGGGGCTAACAGCAACCGAGTGAGAAGGAGATGAATGAGGGCCAAAGAACTAGCTTAGTGTTTTTTAGTTATATGTGATTTATAGTTTATTTTCAATTACTTTTATAAAATACATTGTTAGTGATATTTTAGTTTTAGTTATGCCTCAAATTTCGTCCTATTAGTCATGACTTATCTAACAATGTGCTATCCCGTATGGTTATCAAAAAAAAAAATTACTAATGTTCTTGTCTTTTTTATGTTTAAATTCTAAAGTTGGATTAGAGCCATAAACATATGTGGTATATTAAAAGGTGTATTTGATTTTACAATATAATATGTATTTGAATATATTTATGTATTAAAACAACATCCTCAAATTTTTTTCCCAAAGACACTTACCTTAAATATAACTAATATATATAAAGAATAAATTAATTAATTAACAACTTTTTATAAAATATTTTTATATGATTGTTATTATGTATCTCATATAAAATTTATAATAATTGATATATTTACTAATTTAGTAATAACAACATGCACGTAATGCACATGAGTGCATAACTAGTATAATATTTAAAATAATAATGCTGCAAATTGGTGCATATCTATAACAATGGATTAATCAAATATAAGTTGAAAGATGTTGTACCATCCACTATTATACCAGATAAATGGACAACTTATTATACGAGACTGTATGACGGCTGACCTCACAAACCAACAATAATCCTTTCTAGATTATTTTGTCCTCACTCACAAACACCTTGAGAAACTTATGAGGGCGGCAATCATCAAAGTTCTACCAAAAAAAAAAAACATGCTTGACTTTGGAGTTTTTCGGGAATAAGAGTCATAAAAGATGATGCATTATGTAGATATGAGTAGCCAAATCAAATCGTTTTAAGCTCACCTCAATCATACAAGTCTCATTCTTGCATAACCTTAAAATTTCTCTCATTCTGATGTGGAACCAATTCAATCATATACCTCTCTTCTAACCTATCACAAGTCTTACAAAAGTTGCACTTTCTTCGTGCCTTTTAATGCATCGACATCACTCCTACTCCGGAACCAAGTCTTCAACATGTAAAATGCATTATATATTTTTCTTTTACTTTGTACTCTCATTTAAAATTGCTTTAAAAATTTAAATGATTATTACTCGCTTAATTTAAGTTATTTTCACATATCATATATCGAACTAAAAATCATTATATTCAAACAAAATCTCTATTGTGTTGAGGGTCAAAATCTCAGGACCATTGAACCGGAATCTCGACCGCCCTCAGCCTCCGAAACCGCTAATCAAAATAAGACAAGGTAGAAAAGTCTCGAGCACTAGTTATCGACCTTAGAAAGAGCCTGAGATACAAAACCAGACCCTCGAGCACCCTCTGGCCTTGAGGCCGTCGGCCCAGAATCCTCGAGCTCTCTCACAAAATCTGCACGATGTCATCCGTACACTTGCGCACGTACATGAAGGATCCAGAATGATTCTTCTGCTGAGTCAGCATGGCACCTAAAGCGTAACCCTAACCTCTTCTACGCGTTTTGCAGATTGCCTCCAACTATTTCGATCTAGTCCTTAGCTTAGGTATTATTTAGATTCGTCTTGTACTTACTGTATAAATAAGTGACTAATCAGCAAGAGTCACGCATTCAACACTTTCTTTTCGTATTGTAGCTCATTTGCGTCCTGTAGCAAAGAACACGCAAATTGTAATTCTCTGACTCCGATCGCCGGAATCCTTGTATTTTCACCTTTTAATCTATAAAATATCAGTCAGTCCGTTTCGAGGAGTCGGTGTCCGGCTATAATCTGACCTAGGGCCTCAATTTTATTCTCAATCAAAAACAAACCTCAACATATTGCATAAGTTTATTGGAAGAAGATTGTATGAAAAAATACAAATATGTGATAACATTGGCATCCCCTTGCCTACCAAATGACTGGGCCTAGCACACAACAGCCTTGTATTTAGGCGATTGACCCTCTAGCCTCATACCTCGACCCCTCAATCGCCATTACTATCTCGTGCGTAAGGAAGGGCATTCCTCGTGTTTGCTTCGACCTCTTTTCATGAAAGACATCTTCCATCGTTGCACAATAATACTTGGCAAGTTCCTCGTAAGAATTTGAAGCATATTGGAGTCCCTACTAAAAGATAAAACTAATATTGTCAAGGTTATAATTTGGGATGGTAACCTTCGATCTGATTGACACGGCTGACAAAACTTCTAAGAAGCTCGTCATCTCTTTGTTTGATGGGTAGAGGTCATTACAGTGCTTTTCCACGTTCCTACTATGTGCAACTGCTCAATGATGCGATCATCCAACGTTGCGACATCGAGGCCTTTAGAAGCAGAGTATACCACTACAACACTAGTCCCAACAAACCTCGAGCCAAAACTTTTGCACATCCAGGCCTCTTGTCTTGCATGAGGATGGTCGTGGTAAATATATATTATTTGTAGAAAGCAACGTGATCCTTCGAATAAAAGATATTCGTCGGAATTTCTTCTAAAGTGATATAGCCTTGGAAGGGAGAACTCGCGCTAAAGTTGCCCAGTTATTCTTCCCAGCAGGAGCGGACACACCATGAATGCAGGTGTTAAGGTCGCAAAACAATCTATAGTGCCTAAATAAAATATTAGAAATGGAAAATGTCGAAAGGGCTTAAGACAAATTGGTTGAAACCAACCGACTGGAGCATATCCCAGGATCATTGCAGAAGTCTCTACTGCTCCCCATCTTAACTGGTGTTTCGAAGTGCATTTCTGCATTCTATACGTAAAGATGATAGATTTAAGAGATCAGTGAAATCCTTCCGTGCCTGAGTCAGAGAATAGCTGTAGAAAATGGAAAATCAAATTAAGAATTTAGAAGGGGAGACATTCCCTGCCGTTGAATGGCAAGAATGTAGACATTTTATAAACTTCACTTTTAATGGCTGTATTTGGAAGGCGGGTGAGTTCACTAGATTTCACTTGTTTGCTTCTCATTGTTCTCACGTTAATTTGTCCTCCATCATCTACTTTTAGCATAAAAACATTTATAAAACAAACGAGCGGCATAATACCATACAAAGTAATTATCACAAACATAAGGTGATGAAATGATTGGGAAAATAAATGAAATTGCACAGTAAAGTACAGTCTACTCTTCCGCTATATGATAAAGTTTATGAATTTCGGCGAAGTAATTTTAGTATGAATCAACAATACATGACCAAAATTCATTGTTAAAGATAATCTACAGTATTAGAAAGGGCATCAGGTAGATACAGAATTTGATAGCAGCAGCTTCGGTAAGCATAAATACAATCTTCAACAATCTACTTATCCCCGCCGCCAAACATACCCATCATATCCTTGGAAGAACCCATTTGCTTCATTAAGCTCTGTAAACCACCCATGCCACCAATCTGCTTCAACATCTGGGGCGGAAGGACTTTGCTCATGTGCTGTGCATTCATGTTTCGCGATAACGCGCTCATGTCTCCTTTCTTTGGGATCTTAAGACCCTTCATCTTGCTCCAAATCTTCGCCAGCCGCTTGTACTCTTCCAACATTTCCATTACATCTCTTACAGGTCGACCGCACCCTCTAGCTATTCGCATGATACGGGACTCATTCATGAGCTTCGGATTGGAGCTGTCCAACTCTATTTAAAGAAAAAATTGCAAGTTTGTGCAATATAATTAGGTTCATGTATGAGTGTTTTAAAATGAAGGTTTGGACTAGCAAACACTATTTTAAGACATTACTCCATGTCATAAATACTCGCCTTCATTAGTCATTGAGTCCATCATTGTCATGTATCTTTTAATCTTTGCCTGGCTTTCCTTCTCACGGCCCTTGGGCATCAATTCTTGGCTAAATCCTGGAAGCATGGAGAAAACCTACAAACAAAAGTCATGCCTTGGTAAGTACGCAACTGCTGCAAAACTCTATCAACTACCAACTACTAAGCACTAATGCATATAACAAAGCATCAGGGACAAGAGCAATCAAATAACCATGGCAGTTTCACACTTCTGTAGAGACCAAAGATATGTACATTCAAAGATGATATATGCCCTCAAAAAGAAGATATCATATGCCAGTTATTCTAGCAGCATCATCAATGTATATCATCAAGGCATTGACTTGAATATCAACAAAAGAAAAAAAAATTATACATCCTCCAGTTGCTACGCTGCTAAAACTCTAGTAAAAGAGAAGTGAAAATGCTGGGAACCTAAGTAAAAGAGCGAATTAAAGACCAATCGAAATGTTGGATGACATAAAAAGAGCAGCAAATTATAATTTCATTGAGATAGATATACCAGACCTGACCAATAGGGCCCATTTTAAGTATATTCTGAAATTGCTCGTACATGATCCTCAAAGTAAAATTGCCTTCAGAGAGCTTTTGGAGAAGCTCAGGCTGTTGATCCATTGGAACAACTTCTTGAATTTTGTCCATGAACCCAGACCAGTCACCCATACCTATGGAAACCAATATATTCAGATATAACTAGTTTACGAGACTAGAAGCAAATAAATTCCAACTATAAATAGGGATGCTAACCTAAAAGACGGCTAACAAATGGCTTGACATCAAATACCTCGAACTCATCCATATGTTCACCTGTCCCAATAAAAATGACTGGACTTTTTGTAGCTGCAACTCTGTAAATGGAGTAGAAGGGTCAATACATCTTCTATAATATAGGATATGAGGAAATTGTTGGCTGCCGCCAGATAAACATTTTATTCCATAAATGATGGTACTTAATTACATGAAGAAATTCCAGGAAACTAAAGAAACAAAGAAATATAATATCAACATCCTATCAAGTAACATGTGAAAATACATATAGGACATAAATCAACTGGCTTCGCCCAACATTTGAAAGACAACACGTATTCCAACTGCAATACGAAATATTGGAGAGAGCACAAATAATTGGTTCTATTAAGCATATGTCACTCAGAGACCAAGGAACCCCATCTGTTTTTCTGTATATATCTGAAGTAGCTAATACAACGACTATTCCCTTTCAATCATGCTTTGAAATGAAATATTTCCTTAGAATTCACAAATCTAATTTACTTTGGAAAATACATATTGTCATTGGTTCCCTACTATTGTTGAACAGACAAAAAAGTATATAGCTGTCCAGCGCCAAGATACCTCGTGTAATCTTTAATTATAGTGTATACTAAATGGTGCTCATGATACTTGATAAACTTGTTGTCATGGTAGACTGGACAACTTTGACCAGTTAAAAATTGTGGTCTCCTAAGTAACACTACAAGCAGAGCCAGTAGGCCCCATATCGAGGGAAAATTTTATAACCCTTCTACATGATGCTCAAACCAGCATATTACAAGATACTGTGCATACATTCCCATGGATTAATTAGTACTGCATCAATTAAATTAAAAAGAAAAGAAAAAACCACAGCATCTCTTTTCTACACTTACGCGCTAAGAGCACCACCTCCCTTAGCATGCCCATCCATCTTCGTGACAATCACAGCTCCAACAGGAACACTTTGCCTGAATGCTTGAGCCTGATCAAATGCAGCTTGACCAATACTGCTATCCATGACAAATATAACAAGATCTGGTTTCTGGAGAATCCAAATAAAAGAAGTGGTCATTATTAAACTTGATATCCAAATGAAATATTATACAATTCAACGAAGGAATACCGTTGCTTCAGAAACTTGACGCATCTCTTCAAAAAGTGATGCTTCCTGCTTGTGACGTCCACTGGTATCAACTATTATGAGATCACAATTTTCCTTCTTAAATCTGTCAACTCCTTCGACTGCGATTCTTACAGGATCAGACTCTGTATAGCTGTTACAAAACAAATATACTAAATTAAAACGAGTTTACACGTAGCTCCCTCCCTGCATAAGACTAGAACATACAGCAGAAACAAAAAATGCTCAAGAATAGAATCCAAATACTAAGAATTTCACGAGGATTTTTTTAAATATGCAGAGAAATAACATCCATTATCAAAGAGGAAGGTTTAGATAGAGTAACATAAGCTAGGAAACCCCATCTCGATTAATTCATCAGAAGCAAAAAAAAAAAAGGGGGGGAAAGGATACACGTGTAAGAATCAGTTTCTCATCCAAGATTGCTCATTATCATCACAGCCAACTTTACAAATTTACAAATAATAACATCAACATATTCTCTGAAAATGAGAAAATTGTCACTTTATCATACATTATCCTATCTTCTTATAGCCTACCCCCACAAACACCTTGAAATCTACACTCAAACAAAATAGGGTTCATAGAAGGATATCCCGAATTTCCCTTCTATTAAGGCCATTCGAATAATTATAATGAAACTCCATTTAGATTACATTTTTTTGCAGCAAAAGTTTCACTAACAATGGCAAGTAGCGTCCTTCTTCTAAGGCCACTGAGCAAAAAAATTATCGTTTTTGGTTCTTCAGTTCAGCAAGCATGACGGGGGGTTTTATTTATATAAGAATTTAGAAAGCTGAGGAGAAACTAATTCATCATACAAAAGATACAAATTATACCTTCCATAAAAAGGGATTTTAGCTTTTGTAGCATTCTGCTTCAATTGATCAAAAGCACCAGCTCTAAATGTATCAGCACAAACCAGAGCTGGTTTATAACCTTTCTTCTGGTGGTAGTATGCATACTTCGTACAGGTTGTTGTTTTCCCAGATCCTGTAATCAGGTTCATGTCATCAAAAGTCGGTGCATATACATAAAACAAGTTGAATAGTTAAGCAAGAGTCCAAGACATTTCAAAATATTGATACCAGTAAGATATTCAGATTTTTAGCCAGAGCAGAGCTATATACCTTGAAGACCAACGAACATAACAACACTAGTCTTCCCTTTCTTTGGAGTGAAAGAAGGCTTCCCTGGATCCAGTATCGTGCATAACTCATTAAAAACAGCCTACAAAAAAGAAAAGGAAAAGGTAAAAAAAAAAATAACAACATTGGAAGAGTGAGAAAGATGTACCAGAACTATTGCTTAGTTTGCATCCTACCAGTCCGATGCAGTGGGTCGTAAATGGAGATAGAGTTTCACACAGATAGATAAAATTTATAAAGTGGTGCTGTATATAAACAAAGATAGAGGCATACTCACATAATCACACGAAAAGATGCAGGCACACTGACATGATGATGCATGGCCCACCAACATGCTTATAATTATATCCCAAACAGCTTAGAAAGCTGAATAGTCAAATTACGGACCAAGTACAAGCAATACTCTTGTATTTCAAAGAAAATACCCTTTATCCTTTAGGATAAAGCGAAGAGCTAACAAGAACTGATGATTCAGATAAAAATAGACTCCAAGTTGCTATCCCACCAGGCTCAGACAACATATCGAAAATTTCAAGATGGGAGATGATCAGATTGCTAAAATTTTATAAGCAGAACTTATTAAGCAAAATCATTCTAATAACCTAATATTGCTGTTCTTATGTACGTACCAACTGAAAGCAATTTATACTTTGAAATTAATACTCTTTATGCCTTTTTATTCAAATTACTTAGGAGACCTCAACCTAGAGTTTCATATGATGGAATTCATGACTATATTGTAACAACTGGATCAAGCCATGAAGGTTATTTTGTCAGTTAAAAATATCTTGTCAGGTCTGAAGAATGAGAAATTTGTATTAATGGTTAACAGTTAGCACATATAAGGATTTACGGGAATTTCAGCATTAGCAACGAGGGACCTCAATTCTTATGATAATAAAACTCTTGGCAAGTTTTCTGCAACAAAAAATAATTCTCGTATAGGGCTAACGACAAGTTGGTACTAGTTAGTACCCTACATTTTAAGAAATGAAAGGAGTCTCCAAAATGCTATCATGGTTAAATATGAAACCCTAGAAAATATTTCACCAGTACAGGAGGTCGAGGCATATAACATTAATTAACCAGGAAGACATGGAAATTATAAATTGGGCTATTACTAAAGCTACAGAAATGTGCATTTCATGTAATACAGCAGCAAAATCCACATGTTACACAATTTTCGCAGAATAATCAAAACTAAAAGGGCTAGTCTGAATAGGAAATTGCCCATCATCATCCATAAAGAATTAGAAATCAATGACATCGGCACTATCAAAGTTTTGCATTGAGGATAATATGCAACATCACATATGAATGCACAAATCAATATAAAATCCTATCTACTTCTTTTACACGGTCCTACTTCGTCATTTCAAGGCAGCCTATGTTTAAATCGACGGGAACTTACAGAGTTGAATAATTGAATCGAAGATTTTTTTTTTTAGCACTGTTCTAATTCTTACCAAAAACATCATAAATTGGAGCATAAACACCAACCGATAATTCGGCAATGAGGAATCGAGCTGAATTTCAAAATTTGAGAGTCGATAGTCTAGAGAAAGAATTAACAGTCCACCTGTTGGATTATTTTGCGCTTATTGTGGCCAGCCGCTAGATCATCAAGATTGACGATCTTTTTGATATTGGTCTTCATATCGGCGACGAGCTTGAACTGGACATCGGCTTGGAGAAGCGCACGCGTGATCTCGTTGAGGCAATCGTTGAGCACTTTTTCGTCAATGATGGTGGCATTGCTCATCTGCTGAAGAGCGCGCGAGATGCTTCCTCCTAACTGCGCGAGCACCATCTTGGCCGATCGTCGGAGATTGCAATTAGGTTTAGGGTTTAGGTTGAAAAGGCTTAGCCGGTAAAGAGAGAACAAATTCAATAGTGTTGTGGGCAAGAGCGACGGCGATATATACAAACCAAGCCAATTGAGGAAAGGATTG
>AYJT01028808.1:0-21863 GCA_001278415.1 Ocimum tenuiflorum | reverse complement strand
ACCGCTGATGTTTGCCTCTCTTTCTTTTTTCGACTCTGAAATAATGTTGTTTTATGTGCATGCATTTCTGCCCTATATTTATACATTTTTAATTTTTTGAGGGTGGTGAATTATTTATATGTTGCGTGATTCATCACATATTATTTTTGCTCATAAAAACTATCCGTATAGATCAATGGGGCCGGATGGGTTGGTTTTCATTTTTGGGATGGGGGCAGGCAAGTCGCAATATTAAGACATCTAATTCCCTAGGTATTGTCATAGATATTTTTTTACATGGAAAGAGGTAATATCTTCCCCTCCCGGATTCTCTGTTACACATTGTGTTATATCATACGCTTTTAATGAATAATATCATTATGTAACAAAGGATTCAAATCACTTCTTTCCAAGTTGAAATCTCCTTCTACATATCTTGATTCAAACAGTCTAGATTCTATATAAATCGTATTCTTAATAAAGAAAAATTTTATCATGATTATTTTTATTAATTTAGTACAAGTGTCAATCATCCACATAATATAATATTATTATGTAATAGAGGTAATAGAGGTGTGGAGGATGTCGCCGGTATATTTCTACCCTCAAGAGCATTTCCAGTTGTGTAAAATGTGGTGTGACAGTATTTTTCATTTCAGATAGTTTGCATTTCAGTCCAATATTTTCTTTTTATACTTATTGAGATACAGCATATATGTTTGCATATTTTAAAATTTTTATGCATCTTTTGTAGACTTAAATATTGTATATTAAATTTATTTTTTAAAAAAATTGTGATTATAACTAATATATGTAATATTAATGACCATGGATACACTGCTACGAATATCATACTAGCCACATACATTTCTTATATGTTATTGCAGTTTAAAATACTTGCAGCTCATTTAAACGAGCGTAAGTTTATTTACACAAGTTGTCGAGGTAAGAAGTTGTCGAGGTAAGAAGAATGAATATGATAAAGAAAAAAAAAAAGGTGAAGTAACAATAGTCTTTATAAATTAGTATTTGAGATGCTTCTTCTCAAATCTAGAGGAAAAAGAAAACACTTGTAATGGTAGTTCATGTGGACTCTTATGATAGGGAGAATTTTTTTATTGTTTTCATGGCGAGGAATCTACATATTTCAGAACCACAAACACGTGATTTGCTTGGAATGTAAAAATAACTTTCGACAGTTCGACATCTAATCGTACATGTAATGAATAAAATCTTAATTACTTATCATATGTATATAATTAATTTTTAAACGGTGGGATGGTCTTGAAATATTTTATTTTATTTAAACTATAGTAATAAAATTTCTTGTATTCCCATTATGATTAATTTTTTTCTTGGATGCACATATATATTTTTCAAATATTATAGTCTTCCCTAAAAATAATTTATAATTTTTATGCACATGTATAATTACAGCTATAACGAACTCAAAAACGTCTGGATTTTTGGTATGTTTGCTCATTTGATTTGAAAATGGCAATGCATTTGTGATACATAAAAATGAACATAGTAGGATGGCTCCAATCTGGATAGGTGTATACGGACACAATGATGGGAAGTCCTTTCAAAGTTATACTAAGATACGCACTTAAGCCTTCAACTCTATATATTATGTGCAGTTTGATGAGTTGCATGACAAATTATGCCTTGACTAGGGTTCACGGTTTCAACACTTTGTCCTACACCGCCCACCATTTAAAATGTATATATTTCTCTAGCATGCTCTTTCTGTTAGTAGTATTGATGTAGATCAGATAGCATGCAACATGTTTAAACGTTTTTCTTTTCATATTGGATTGATCAATCATTATTTGTAATCTTGAATATGATAGGAGTAGTGTAGAGCTCAGTGACTAAAGAAGACGAGTCTTAAAACCACACAGAATATTTTGTTAATATTTTTCAATTTTCGGGACTCTCTTTGCCTCGGGACTCTCCTTATAAAATAGAGAATAGAAAACTACTGCCAGAATAGAAAACTACTGCCAGGCCTGGAGCCAAAGAAGGGAGTAGTCGCCAGTGTACGAGGTGCGAACAAAAAATTGCTCTCGTGAGACTGTCAAGTGTATAACGGGAACACGAATGAATCAAATTTGCACGAGTATAAAAGATTATGATATTATACAGGAATGAAGTTGTACAGTTGAAGAGAGCTTAAAGGATCTAATAGGTGCTAGTCGCACCAACATCGTAAATCATCTTTAGGTGCTAGTCATACCAACATCGTAAATCATCTTTCCTGGTTTTCGTTCTAGGAAAGTTCTAAAGTTAAACGTGTTTGTTCTCGGTAGAACTGGGATAAGTAACCTTCTAGGAAGTTTCTTATATTGCGTGCGAACGAGGACAAAACATGCTATGAGGGATTTGTGCTGGTTTGTGGGACCAACCATCACGAGGGACTTGTGTTGGTTTGTGGGGCCAATTATCAGTTTTGGAAGTTGATTTAGTTGCGGTAATATATCGGACCTAGGTGAGCTCCAAAGGGCCTGAGGACGTAATGCTATTGTTGAACAAACAATACCACCTCTCGTTAGTCCTTAATATATATATAGAGGTACATGAGAAAAATACTTAGTATGAGATATGAGGACAAATAATCACCATTGGATTCATAAATGGTTGGTGGAGATTTTGGTAGTTAGATTTTGGTAGTTTTCTTTAATTCGCCTGCACATGTTAGTTCTACACTTAGAGGTATTTGTATCAATCTTACGCCAAAAAAAAGAAAAATTAGATCCCTTATCGATTCAAATCATTTTCATTTTCATATGCAAATTCTACACTTCTTTCTTCTCCTAATGTTTCTATTTTGGAATATTTTTCCAACCATCTACAAATACACACATCTTGAAAAAATTAAAATGTCATTACTACTTTAGATGAATTAATTTATTTATAATATACATGTTTTCAACAACATACATGTTCTCATGGTTTCACCAGAAAGCCTCCATATACCATACTCTCCAGGAGGTATCAACATAAGTCAATATTATAACAAAGTCAACATTATGTTCATCTGCTATAACTCAACGGTTGTAGAGATAGAGCACCGACTTTTCAGCTATAGTATATTCCGAAAGTTTGGAACCTTGTTTTAGAGGAGGAGGAATGTACAACAAATTGGCAAGATGACACAATGTTTGTTGTATGGGGGTGGTTACGCATATGGTGATGGATGAGAAATGTATTACCACAAGGATTTTCGGAAGGTAGAGGGGAGCTTAGCTGGACATGGTTGAAAGAGAGAAATTTTATTTATTTTTCGTGTGTCCTTCTTTTACATTGCTCAGCCCTATATATAGGACCAGATGATCATGAGTGACTCATCTGAAGATGATCCAGAATCATGATACGTCGAGGGACACTTATTGAAGTTTACAGTTACAAGGGCTGCATGGTGTACATATAGAGGAGGCATGCAAATGTCAGCTACTACCACGACCTAGCATGACACCTAGAAAGGTGCATTCGTGACACATAACAAGAGCTGATGTATTTTTTGTTCTTTGTACAAAAGACAAACATAATAAAAGTGTACAAATTAAAATACTCTGTTGGTGTTCATGTCATCTAGAGGCCATGGATCTTGTGATTCCTGGAAGTAGTTCTCGTGAGTCTTGTTACCTTGCGATTTCTGACTGGTTCATTCTTAGCTGCCACATGGTGGTCTGATTATAGCGAAAGCATATATAAGCATTTCTGGTGTGAGTTCGGGAGAGACATTGTTTATAAAACATAAATGCATATAAAGTTCCGTATGCTCTAATTAATTATCATGAAGAGAGCATTGCATAGTCTTTCATTTGTATAATATATGTAGCTGATGTAGTCCTCCACCTGTTCTTTCAGTCTAAGGTCTATGATAGATCATTGCCAAATGTGGGTCCTCTGTTTGATCTTGACATCTCCATATTCTTGATGAAGCATGACAAGTCATTCGTCAACTATAGCATACCACATTAGAATATCACAAGTAACGATGGCCTCATTCTCATTGTCGTAGAAGAAGATTAACATGAGATGAACACCATAGATACCAATAGAAATTGGGGGTAAGATCGGTGTCTAACTCTATATAAGTAATCATTAAAATGATTTCTAAAAATCAAAACATGCACGATCGTATGAGAGCTGGGTTTCTACGACCATTTTGGACAAAGTTGAACATCATGTACAAAATTGAATGGGTGATCTGGAGGAGGAAAAAGAAGGTGTGGTTTCTAGAGACGTTTAGGCAGTGTTTTTGGGTGAGGATTCTCTTAGGGAATGAATGGATATTTTCTTTTATGATACATGTAGTAAAAAGACCTGCGCTTAATTTTTTATGGACCATAAAAATTATAGAAAGCACTTTTGTAGAGGAGACGAATTGTACCAAAGGTTTCCAAGAGAGGAAATCAGGAACTACATTTTGTTTATCTTTGATATGTTAAACTTTGAATTGATATTTAGAGAACCAATCTTTGAGACGAATAAGGTATTTCTCCGAAACTCCTTTGTGTCGGAGCTCTATTGTGGCAGGGAATGATGTGATATCCAGTTCAACAGTAAATTCATAGCCGACAAAATGTAACTCAAACTTTGTTGAAAAGCTCTTGATATAATTGACTATACTAAAGAATTGTTGAATCTCCTTTGTTGAAAAAATTTTCATCAGGAAATTTCTTCAGTTCCCGAGCTATGTGGGCTCCAGGCTCATATTTTCCATCAGATATTTTCATACAAAGAAAATCGATAATAGACTGGCCAATGATACATTTCCTTTCAAATAACATGACTCCATATTTTTGAACCAATCCTAAAAACTTAATTAGTAGGAGGTGATGATGGTTCTTTTCAGTTTTGGAGTACAATAGTATATCATCTATGTATACGGATCATGATTTTTTGGAATAAGGAAGGAGAAACTTTAAGGCAAAAATGGATATCTATCCATTGGTATTTGGCCATTGGGATACAAAAGGCAGTTTCATATTTGTTTGTTGGGTCAATACCAATTTGCCAAAAGCCCTATTCAAGATCAAGTTTGAAAATACGCGGGCTTCTGACAGTTGGCAAAAAATATTTGGTTTCTTGGCAGTGGGAATTTATCATCAAGGAGATAAAAATTTAGAGGCTTGTAGTCAATTACTAACCTTTTTTGCTCTCGAGTTTGTTCAGCTCGTTTGTTGACATAGAAAGCTTGACAACCCAATTTGATTCATAGCCAACAAGATGTAATTCAAATTTTTTGATCCCGTTTTTACGACTATAATTTTCTTGTAAACTACATGGTAATGTCGTTGAGAATCTTTGAATTGTCCAATGGTATGTGCACAATAATAGACTAATCATGCAACTTCTTCTAAAAGAATGGCACCTCATTATTCATAACTAGCATCAGTTTGTAAGATTCATTGACCTTTACCAGGATTTCGTAAAGGGGAGGACTTTTATAAATTTTTTTTTAGTTGAGCAATTGCTAATGTTTGATCTTTTCTCCATGCTAGAGCATTCTTCTTCAAGAGTATTAACAGTTGACTGTTGTACCTTGAGCTATTGTACCTTGAGCAGTTTGGGATGAAGCTCTTGATATAATTAACTATACCAAGGAATTGTTATATCTTTTTTGTTAAAAGATTTTCATCAGGAATTTCTACTATTCCTGAGCTATGTGGGCTCTAGGCTCATATTTCCCATCAAATATTTTCATACCAAGATAATCAATAGTAGATTGGCCATTAGTACCTTTTTTTTCAAATAGCATAATTCCTATTTTTGAACCAATCCTAAAAATTGATTTAATAGGAGATGATGGTCCGTTTCAATTTTGGAGTATAGCAATATGCCATATATTTATACCAGGGTCGAAAGAAGAATGAGCTCAAATATATGGATCATGACTTTTTGGAATAAGGAAGGAGCAACTTTAAGGCAAAAAGGAATATCTGTCCATCGGTATTGGGCCATTGGGATTCAAAAGGCAATTTTAGATCTGTCTGTTGGGTCAATACCAATTTGCCAAATGCTTCATGTAAGATCAAATTTTTTAAAACATACAGACTTAAGACAGTTGGGCAAAAAGTATTTGGTTTCTTAGTACAGAGAATTTATCAACTAAGAGATAAAAATATAGAGGCTTGTAGTAAAAAAGTAACCTCTTGCACTTGAGATTGTTTGGCTTTGACAGGCCCAATTTGACTTACTGGATTCAATCAGCCCAAGAGACTATAATTGATCGCATTCTTCTTCGGCCAGTGACAGCTACTCTGGAGTCATTCTAGGATGAGTTGCTTTGGTGGCATTTATATCTTTGTTCTTTTTGAATGGCGATTTCACCAAAAAATTCTCTTTTTTCTATAATAGAAAAGGATGGTTAAAATCAACGTGTAATACTGCACATAACTTCTTCAACTCGTTGGCATGCTGACCAAATTCCTTAGGGCTTCTTCTAAAGAGAACAATTTCTGCACTTGAGTGTATGGCTGGAAACTCCTTTTGTAGTTAACAACATTAGGCAGTATTTGCAACTTTTGAGTTTTGTAAAGAAATCAAATCCCATTAGCAGATCATGCCCATGGAGCTTACTTCTAATAACTTTAATCCACACAACACTTTTTCGGAAAATTTGAATTCCCACAAGATGTTTAGAGATTAAAGAAGTATGGAATGGCTGACAATCAGCATCATGAAAGTATTTGTGATGCTCTTCCCACGCTTTTGGAAGAAGAACATCGGCTTGTCATACTTGCTTTGAAGAATTTTTACTTCCAGCTAAGGCGAGGGTGTACCTTCTTGAACAATCGTGTTTGCTTGGAGAGATGGGGATGGTTTAACCATGAGAATTGGTACTTCATCTGACGAGGTGTCATCAACAGAAGATTCCTAAAAATAAATGCAGTATCTATATCTTGTTATTCTTGCTCATAAAAGAGAGATTCAACATATGCATCCTCAATGTTTGCTTTTCCAAGATGGAAGGCTCGTGAGGCTAACATAGACACTTTTCCTTGCTTGTTTGGACAATTTTTGGCAAAGTGTCTCTTTCTGTTAAACAGATAGCATTATCTATCTTTTTGTTGTGAAAGGATTTTCTCTTGAAGAACCTGTATTTCTTCCTGTGCGCCTTTTAATGAGGTTTAATCTTCTTGCGGCTGAATTTTTTAGACGAAGAAGAACACTTGCATTATTTATCTTTACATTTGATTTCAAGATAGGATTTGTCACATTCCGACTTGGTAATTTTTCTTCTCTCAAGCATCTCTTTGAAAACATTTTGCTGCTCACAAAGCTTGTCAAGAGCAGCAATGCATATTTGGTGAATTTATGCATATTTGGTGAATTTATCCTATACTGGTATTGTTAATATCCCTCCTACTTGCATGAATCACTCGTGCCATCTCTGGTTGTAATTTTAGGCATTCTTGGAATTAGGATCGTTATATCCATTTAGACAATAGAATCTATCAGACATCCTTTTGAAATGTCAATCGAAATCCTTCTTTGATAGAGAGCAGCAATGCATAGAGAAGAATTCCTGCGAGATAGTTTTAGGATAGAGAGATATATGACCTATAAATCTTCATGGATTAGTATCTAGAGTTGGCGATACTTTCTAAGGCTCAAGAACACTCACGACGAGTTCTAGGAATCTAGATGATAATTTCTTTAGAACCTCCCTGAGCTCAGCTCCATCTTTGTTGAGCTGATTGTTGATCCACGCAGCAAAGATGTGCATCTTATCTCTTCTTTTGTGGATGGGTACGTCATCGTAGGAGAACTCGGGACTGCTCTTCTGCTTTGCAATTCGTCCTTCTGGTGGGCTTAGAAATTGTCTATTGCTTGCTTCTTGGTCTGAGTCTTCGGATATATCTTTTGTGTAAGCCTGGCTTGACTTAGGATCTTCGAGAAGATAGCTGAAATATTAGCCGTTTGTGTGCTATTATGAGATTCCATACTTGAGTCTGATTCATAGAAACTGGCATAGCCATCATATGACGATAATGACTGAGATGTACATGCCACTATCAAGGCCTTGAGGGGTAATGTTTCTTCTTCTCTTTCTTCCTTAGGCTTCAACTCCTATTGTTGCTCCTTTTTCTTACTCCTTTTGGAAATATTGAGTGGGATGTTGGAAACCATTCCAAAATGTTCTGGCAAGCTAGGAGGAGGATTAAAGAAGCTTAGTTGTGGCATAAACAATGTTCTGGGCCCTACTCGAATTTTATTCTCCTGGAACCTTAGCATCTCTTTCTTCAATTTTCTGATCTCTACCTCATTTTCTGAGAACTCCATATCATATTGGTTCTTTTTAATGAGAGTCTGGAGTTCAGCATCAAGTTGGGAAATCTTTTTAAAAAGTTTTTGTTCAACTTTCTGAAGTTTGAGTTTTAATGGAATTAACCTTCTCTGTAGAGTTTTGTACCTTTTTTAGAATTTTTGAAACCTTTTAATCAATTACTTAGAGAGATTGTTTTGTGCTCTAGCATTTTGAGTTTGCCAGTTCAAAACCTCTTCTTCTTGATTCAACGGTTTACGTTGGCTTGCAGGCTCTATGGTCGTACTTTGAATGTAAGGTCTAGAAAAGATATTATTGACAGGGTCTTCATGACGAGATAAAGAGGAAAACTCTACATCATTATTTCGTATCGTAAAGCAAGGATGAGGGTTTAAATGATTTTGAAGCACCTTTGAAGGTGGTACCTCATCTTCAAGATTAGAATCTTTGTCAGAATAATCGAAGTAATCGTCATCCTCCTCGTCATCTTCATCATCTGATGAAGAATGATATTGATTGCATGAGCATCGTGGATCACACATCTCTGGATCAATATCGTACATGAAATGACCATTGAGCCATGCCTCCTGGGTGTCTTCCCCTTTCATTGTAAAAGAGCTGACGGGATAAACAAAACCATCTCTCCCATCAACATGCTGCTTGTACGGGACCGCGCTTATCATTAATTGGAATATGAGGGTGGATGACCCTTCCACCTTGTTGGACTTAAATATAGTTTGACTTTCCTATCATGTGTTCTTTGGAATTTGAATTATGTGGCATGAAATATAGTTTGACTTTCCTATCATGTGCTCTTTGGAATTTGAATTATGTGGCATGTATGGGCTCGTCTACATGGTAGGTTGCCTTATAATTGGTTATCCACTCAGTAGGCACAAGGTGCTCTCTATCTTTTCTGTTGATCTATCTCGGGACTTGCACAATAGTGGGTACTCTGTCTCCAGCTTTCGCTAAGACCATCAAGGCATCTGAAGTCCCTTGATTTTTGAGGTCTAAGCTATAGATTTGCAACCTGTAGACTATCTGATGATGTAGGATCGCCATGTACGAATTTGACGACTGATCCACTTCAAATATTTGAATATGGACTCTAAAGGCTGATTCCGATAATGCATCACACTTCCAACATTAAGAGTTTCAGAATAGTACCTATCACAACATGTTTGTACTGTCGATACCTTGTATCGAGCAGAGCAATCCTCGCAGTAACATGAAGTCCTGTCCTACCATTGTAAGATATTACAAGTCTAACTGCCCCCTGATGGAGATGAGTATAACCTTCTCATCTCCATGCTCTAATGTATTCTGGAGGAATTGACCATGTAATATATTGCTCTTGATTTGTAGCCGGTAGGCTGCATTGATCCATTTTAGAAGACTGGACATATTCTCATAGAAGTGGGTTTTTTTATGTAATAAGGGATCGAAGACTTCGGTTAAAACTTCCATGTTTTTATATTAACAAGAGGTGGTATGGTTTGTTTAACCATCCTTTTCCATTATGGGAAAAATAGGATTTTTGGTTGAAGTTGTCATTAAAAAAGAACAAAGATATAAATGCCACCAAGGCAACTCATCTTAGAATGACTCCAGAGGAGTTGTCACTGGCCATAGAAGAATGCAACCAATTATTGTCTCTTGGACCGATTGAATCCACTAAGTCAAATTGGGCCTGTTAAGCTTTCCATGTCAACGCTGAACAAACTCAAGTGAAAGAGGTTAGTAATTGACTACAAGCCTCTAATTTTTATCTCCTAGTTGATAAATTTCCTGAACCAAGAAACCAAATGTTTTTTGCCCAACTGTCTGAAGCCCGTATGTTTTAAAAATTTGATCTTAAATCGGGCCTTTGAAGCCCAACACATAGATATAAAACTGTCATATGAATCCTAATGGCCCAATATCGATGGACAAATATTCCTTTTTGCCTTAAAGTTGCTCCTTCCTTATTTCAAAAAGCCATGATCCATATATTTGAGCTCATTCCTCCTTTGATCCTGGTATAAATAGATGACATAGTGATATACTTCAAAACTAAAATGGACCATCATCTCCTATTAAATCAATTTTTAGGATTGTTTCAAAAATATGGAGTCATGCTATTTTAAAGAAAAAGTATCGCTGGCCAGTCTACTATCGATTTTCTTGGTATGAAAATATTTGATGGAAAATATAAGCCTAGAGCCCACATAGCTCAGGAATAGCAGAAATTTTCGATGAAAATCTTTTAATAAAGGAGATTCAACAATTCCTTGGTATAGTTAATTATATCTAGAGCTTCATCCTAAACTGTTTAAGGTACACCAGTCAACTGTTAACGCTCTTGAAGAAGAATGCTCTAGTATGGAGAAAAGATCAAACACTAGCAATTGCTCAACTAAAAAAAATTTGTAAGAGTCCTCCTTCTTTACAAATTCCTGGTAAAGGTCAATGAATCTTGCAAATTGATGCTAGTTATGAATGCAAGGGTGTCATTCTCGTAGAAGAAGCTGCACGAGTTGTCTATTATTGTGGACATGCCAGTGGACAATTCAAAGATTCTCAACGACATTATCATGTAGTCTACAAGGAAATTATTATCGTAAAGAATGGGATCAAAAAGTTTGAATTACATCTTGTCGGCTATGAATTTATTGTTGAATCCATCAAACCAAATTGGGTCTGTCAAGCTTTCTATGTCAACAAACGGGCTGAACAAACTCGAGAGCAAAAGAGGTTAGTAATTGACTACAAGCCTCTACATTTTTATCTCCTTGATGATAAATTTTCATTACCAAGAAACCAAATGCTTTTTGCCAACTGTCTAAAGCGCATATGTTTTCTAATTTGATCTTGAATCGGGCTTTTGGCAAATTGGTATTGACCGAACAAACAGATATAAAACTGCCTTTTGTATCCCAATGGCCCAATACAAATGGATAGATATTCCTTTTTGCCTTAATGTTGCTCCTTCCTTATTCCAAAATATCATGATCCGTATACATAGATGATATATTGCTATACTCCAAAACTGAAATGAATCATCACCTCCTATTAATTAAATTTTTAGGATTAGTTCCAAAATATGTAGTCATGCTATCTGAAAGGAAACGTGTCATTGGCCAGTCTACTATTGATTTTCTTGGTATGTAAAAAATCTTATGAAAAATATGAGCCTGGAGCCCACATAGCTTAGGAATTGCAGAAATTTCCCGATGAAAATCTTTCAACAAAGGAGATTCAACAATTCTTTAGTATAATCAATTGTATCAAGATCTTTTCAACAAAGTTTGAATTATATTTTGTCAACTATGAATTTATTGTTGAATTGGATATCACATCATTCCCTGCCATAATAGAGCTCCAACACAAAGGAGTTCCGGAAAAAACAACTTCTTCATCTCAAAGATTGATTCTCTAACTATCAGTTCAAAGTTTAACACATCTAAGATAAAAAAAATGTAGTTCTTGATTACCTCTCTCGAAGACCTTTGGTACAATTCATCTCCTCCACAAAAGTGCTTTCTATAATTTTCATGGTCTATAAGAAAAGCCAGTGCAGCTCTTTTTACTTCATGTGTCATAAGGGGAAAAATATATTTCTTCCCCAAGAAAATCCTCATCTAAAAAAACTGCATAAACCTTTCCAGAAAACCAAACCTGTTTTTTTCTCTTTCAGATCACCCATTCAATTCTGTACATGATGTTCAAGTTTTCGCAAGGAGGAATGTTCTCAAATATCTGTCCAACATGTTCATAGAAACCCAGCTTTCATACGATTGTGCATGTTTTGATTTCTAAAAATAATTTTTAATGATTACTAATATAGAGTTAGACACCGATCTTATCCTTAACTCCTATTGGTATCTATGGTGTTTATCTCTATATTATCATGTCATTGAAATGGAAGTTGAAGAAATGCTAATCTTCTGCTACAATAATGAGAACGAGGTGACTATTATTTGTGATTTTCTAATGTGGTATCCTACAGTTGATGAATGACTTGTCATGCTTCATCAAGAATATGAAGTCAACGATCAAAAGGAGGACCCACATTTCGTAATGATATGTCACAGACTTTGTATTGAAAGAATAGGTGGAGGATTACGTCAGCTACATATATTCTACAAATGGAAGATTATTTAATGCTCTCTTCATGATAATCAATTGGAGCACACTTAACTTTATATGTATTTATGTTTTATACATAAACTCTATCCCAAATTCACACCAGAAAAGCTTGTATACGCTTATTCTATAATCAGACCACCATATGGCAGCCAAGAATGAATCAGTCAAAGATCACAAGGTGACAAAACTCACTAAAACTACTTCCAGGAATCACAAGACCCATGGTATCTAGATGACATGGACACCAAAAGAGTCATTTAATTTGTATGTTTTTTATTGTATTTGTCTTTTGTACAAAACACAAAGAGTACATCAGCTCTTTCTACGTGTCACGCATGCACCTTTCTAGGTGTCATGCTAGGTCGTAGTAGTAGCTGACGTCTGCATGCGCCCTACATTTGTACATCATGCAACCCTTGTAACTATAAACTTCAATAAGTGTCCCTCGACGTGTCATGATTCTGGATCATCTTCAAATGAATCATCTATGATAATCTGATATTCCGATCCTATATATGGGGCTGAACATTGTAAAGGAAGGACACAAGAAAAATAAATAAAATTTTCCTTTCTCTTTCAACCATATCTAGCTAAGCTCCCCTCTACCTTCCGAAAACCCTTGTGGTAATACACTTCTCATCTATCACTATATTCGTAACCATCCCCATACGACAAACATCATGTCATCATGTCAATTTGCTTCAAAGTCCTCCTTCTCCATGCGGAGGTTCCAAAATTTCGAGATATACTATAGTTGAAAAAGTTGGTGCTCGGACTCTGCGACAGTTGAGTTATATAGCAGATGAGCATAGCTTTGATTTGATTATAGTATTGATTGTGTTGATACGTCCTGGAGAATATGGTGTATGGAGGCTTCTGGAAAAACCATGAGAACATATATGCAACCTTATCACTAGTTGAAAACATGTATATTATTAATGAATTAATTCATATGGAGTAGTAATGACATTTTAATATTTTCAAGATGTGTGTGTTGTAAAGTTGGAAAAATTTTCCAAAGTTTTCAGAAGTAGAAACATTAGCAGAAGAAAGAAGTGTAGAAGGGATAGTTGTTGTAAGAAATAATAACATTACGAGGGATAGTTATTGTAACACCTTGTTCCTCAGGGTCCGTGGGGCTCACCTAGGTCCGTTATACATCGCAATTGAACTGACTTCTGAAACTAATGGTTGGTCCCACAAACCAACATAAGTCCCTTATGGCATGCTTTGCCCTCGCTCGTATCAACATGAGAAACTTCCAGGAGGTTTACCCATATCAGTTAAATCCACATTTGGTAATGATCTGTCACAAACCTTATATTAAAAGAACATGTGGAGGACTACGTCAACTTCATATATTCTACAAATGGAAGACTATTCAACACTCTCTTCATGATAATCAATTGGAGCATACTTATTTTATATGCATTTATATTTTATAAATAAAATCTCTCCCGAACTCACACCAGAAAAGCTTGTGTACACTTTCTTCGTAATCAGACTATGTGTGCATATACTATTCCATACGTAACCTGCACATACAAACTTAAAATGAAAAAGAAATCAAAAACCATACTTGATTAGCAAAATAGAATGAATATGTCTGCAAAAAGATTGAAGTGAACAAAAAAAAATGCCTATTTATTTTTGGTTCTAAGACCAGTAGTTCTAGTGCAAAAAGATACATTTAATTGGGAGGATAACTGCCTAAAAAAACTCCCATCATTATCTTGGATATTTACCAAATTTTGACCGAATATTAAGGTGAGATATAACGAGAGAATTTTCAATTATGTCCAAAATCATTGATAACTGTCGCTAATTAATATAAAATCTCATCCATCAGATACTTTGACCCAAAAGGATCCATTTATTTTCAAACAAGTAATACATCAGCAACAACGATCAATAATTATGTGATAACTACGCGTACAGATTAGAGAAACCGACCTTTCTCTTTAGATGATACATTTATGAAATATAGAATTGTTTTATGCTTGCTCAATCTCACTTGTAGCTTATTGCTTATAGTTCAAAGTGATAAAATTCCACTCGTATTTATAGATGGAAATTCATGAACTATATTTGTTTAGTCACTAGATAGGTTTGTCTAGTCATCATAGCTTGCCTAGTCACTAGGCAGGCTTGACTAATCATCATAGCTTTGCTAAATCACTGTCCTTAATTATTACAATGTTGTCAACTAGCTTTTCTTAGTCCGCAATGGACTTGCTTAGCTTTGCTTAATCATAAAATGAATTTACTATATTGAGTGACCTATTTGTTTGTTATTTTATTACTTTATAGTAATTTAATTACCACTTTACTAGATATAGCAAGTAGTTGATGTATACATGCTAAGAATCATTCTTGTACTGTTATTTTATTTAGGTTGAGTCTCGTTATGGTAAAGTATGGTTGAGCTTACTTTTATGAAAAACACTTTGGTTAATACGCTCACGCTTGGTTACTTCTTTAAGTTTTATTTAGAAGCTTGCGTAACTCATATTCTCTTGTAAATTATGCACATAAAGTCTTCATAGACTTACGAGTTCTTTTATGGAAATCTTTGATAAAGGCAATTTATCTATGACATTTAATGTACCGAACTTTTTAAAATAATATTCGTGCATTACAGATACATAGGACTAGATAATGTAACACGAAAAATAAATAGCTTGTAGCAAGACATGGCTACAAGGATTAATGACTGAGTCATCCAGAGATCAGAAGGATACTTGTGACACTTACAAGTACAAGAGCTGCATGGAGTACATGTAGTGTTCTCATAGCTATCTACATAACACATACGGGACACTTAGGATGACACTTAGATGTACCATCTATTTATACATTTCATCATGTCTTGGTCAAAAGACAAACTTTTAATAAAAATATACAAAAGTAAATGATTTTGGTTCTTGAAAGCAGTCCATATGAGATATGTGGCCTATTCCTTCTTACTGTTATCTAGTTGTTTGATCACAGAGCTTCTCTGGAGTGACTTCATGGGAGACTTTATAAAATTCCACTTGCATTAACTGATTATTATGAAGAGAATGTTGTATTATCTTCCACCAATGTTTTTAGTATATGATTTGTGATAAACAACAACCGTATGTGGATCTTCAATCTGTTTTGACAAGCCATTCATCAACACTTGCATATCGTTATTATTGTTGTAGAAGAATATCAACATCTCTTCAACATTCATTTCTATAAAATAGATTAGACAACACTATAGGCACTGATTTGAATTATGGATGAGGTCTGCGTGCAACTCTATATATGTAATCAATAAAAATAATTTTTGAATATCAAAGCATATGCACATTCACATGAGAGCTGAGTTTTTGCAACCATTTTAAGAGATATTTGAAGATATTCCTCGTTGCAAAACTTCTAACATCATGCACAGACTAGAATTGAAGGAGGAAAGGATAAGTCTGGTTTTTGGAGCACTTTAGGAAGTTCTTTTAGAAGAGGGTTCTCTCGAGGAAAATATGGATTTTTTCTTTTCCCACCTACATATACAAAAGACCTTTGTTATCCTTTTTTGTGAACCATGAGATAGGGACAGGAAATGAGTTGTAACAAAAGGTTTTGTGAAAGTCAAGAACTACAATTTAATTCAGAGAACCAATCTTTGGGATGAAGGAGCTGTTTTTCGAGAACACCTTTATGTTGAATCTCCATTATAGCAACTGGACAATAAATTCATAGCCAATAAGATGAAATTCAAACTTTTGATTCCATTTTTTATGGCTAGAATTTCTTTATAAATTGCATGGTATTGCTTCTGGGAATCATTGAATTGTTCACTGGCATTTGCATGGTAATAACTTTTTCTTGGAACTTCTAAAAGGACAGCACCCTAATAATCATAATTAGCCTCGGTTCATAAGATTCTCTGACCTTTACTAGGAATTAGCATAGGGAAGTGCTAACATTTGATCTTTTCCACATGTTCGAGCATTTTTCTTTAAAAGCTTTGACAGATGACTGGTGTATTTTGAGCAATTCGAAATGAAATTCTTGACGTAGTTCGCTATGCCAAGGAATTGGTGAATCTCCTTCATAGATAATTTTGTTAATTATATTTTAATATTATAAAATAGGATATCAAGTAATTGTGATAATTTGAAACATGACACGATGGCCCAACACGAATTTGTAAAAATATAAAACTATGTTCATATTAAAATTGAATGTGTTCTAACTAGTACTCATCAAATCCTTGAAATGTTTCACAACCATTAGTTTAGTCATGTCCACTCTTGCATACTTGAAAGTGTAACATGAGTCGTTCTTTGTTAAGCACTACCTGTCTGTCACTGCGATCCTGAACCATTACATGCAACTAGTTTCCACTTGGTGCATCCTTGAACCACTCTATATTTTGACATTCAACTCAAATACCACTTTTAGGGCCCTCAGAGATCAGTCAAGCTCACCGGGGTCAACTAAATTACCATCTACAATGATTCAGGCAGCTTTAGAGAGGCGATTGACTCTACGAACCAACACAAAAATTTTCTCATCATACTTTGTCCTCACTCACACTGCTCACCGAAAAACTTCCCATGCATCATTCATCTCACTTTTAGCCTAGGCAAATCTTACTGAACTTTGGAGTTTCTTGGGATTAATATGAAAGATGTTGCACACTATATTAGTACCATATTCAAAATCTTAAAGCTCTCAACAATGGACTCTCATTTTTGTATAGCCTTAAAACTCCTCTCATTTAGGTGTGAATCTGGCTAGTTCATATGCCCCTTTTTCGCTTGAAAATCTAATAGGAACTGCTCTTGGTTATTATGGTTTAAACAGAGTGAGTAGAGTAGCAAAACCAAAGTTGAAATCAACTCGACTAAGCTTGAATTTTTCAAGCTCAAACTTAGATTCCATTGAGGTCATTCATTTCTATTTTATTTTAATTTGAATAAAAAATTTTAAATCATTCATGTAATATATAGATTACATAAAAAAAAAATGTAATATATAGATTTCTATTTTATCTTTAATATGTAATAAAATAATAGATTTAGATAAAAAAATGAATAAATTATATCAAGCCACGGGCCTATTGAGTCGAGCATATTCATGCTCAAGTTTGATATTTACTCGAGTAGCTCGAAACTCGAACTTACCTCAATATACGTTGAGTCAATTGCGAGTAGCTCATGAGTTAAATCAACTCAATTAGATTGCATTTATCCACGCCTATGTACAAACTATCACTCTTTGCTTT
This sequence comes from Ocimum tenuiflorum, assembly GCA_001278415.1. Classification (NCBI taxonomy): domain Eukaryota; kingdom Viridiplantae; phylum Streptophyta; class Magnoliopsida; order Lamiales; family Lamiaceae; genus Ocimum; species Ocimum tenuiflorum. The sequence continues at coordinate 4,215 of AYJT01028808.1, read as the reverse complement.
GGCCTCGCGCAATTTCATTGATAATTTTATACGCGCATCTACCTAAATAATTAAGATACAATATTATTCTTCTTGATAACATTTGGGCATGCTTCCATTTTTATAATTTATACAATCCCTAACATCCTCATCATCTACTAAAGATATAAGCACTAAATGCAAACACATAATTTAATGTTTAATCAAAAATAAATTTCTTTATGCAGTAAATGTAAACAATACATTCTATTCTTTAGTAATGATGCAGAATTTGCAAAATAGCGAAGTTTGTGTATATAAGGGCACCTACTATGGAGGTGTCAAGTATATTTTTTATCTTAGGTGGCCAATTTCAGGAAAATAGATAAAGAGGAAAAAAGGAAGTTTGGGTGCTACAACAAGTACCTCATTCCTAAAAAAGGAGGTGGCCCCACGGGAGTGGAAAGGAAGAGAGTGGAAAATGCACACGGTCATCTAACGACCCAGATTGCACGCGTGCAACGCGCGAGTGAGCGCTGATAATTAATTTTTGGAGAATTTTCAATTTAGAACCCGAAAGATGATTTATCTGTCGATCCAAGACCCGACGGATTGATTGTCAATATAGGACCCAAAAGATTGTCAAGATTCTCAATTTAGGACTTCCATACTTAACGATGTTAGTAAGTCATCCAACGGAAGTTGATATGTCCATTACGTATCCACGTCACCCTCACAATTAAATTAAATTAAATAATCAACATTAAATTTATACACCATAATTCTCTCACAATGTTAGAAAATTGCAGTCATTGCCTCCTCTTATTCTTTACGATACGTAGTTGTTTCACAAGTTTGAATTTTTGTCATTGCAATCGTTTCTTCACAATATATAATGGTCACGTCATCTTTCGTAGGATGGCTTACTAACATCGATAAGTATGGAGGTCCTGAATCGAGAATCGAGAATCTTGCGAATTTTTGGGTCCTAAATTGAGAATCTTGGTGATCTTTCGGGTCCTAAATCGACAAATAAATCATCTCGGATCATAAATTGATAAATCTCATTAATTTTTTCTGATTTATTTATTTATTTATATTTGAGTTGTATGGTAATTAAATGTATGGCATGAAATCACTTAATTTTTCTTTTCGGATTGACTTTTGTTTTAATGAAAATAAGTGATTTCATTTTTTAAATTTATTCTTACTATTTATTTTTAAAAAATAAGAAATTTTAATCGTAATATTAATTAAAGTAAGATATATAATTTATATGATACTAATATTACAATTTTCTTCCCAAACATTTCCTTGTCATTTCATTTTGTTTTGATAGTTTTTGTGTTTATTTAATTCATGATTAAGGAGATATTTAATTCATTTCTTTTTTTGTTTTGATAGTTTTTTTCTATTGACTCTTGCACTATTTTGTTACAATTTAATGAAAAAAAATTGAAAATTTTTATTTTGCAAATGAAAGAATTTATATTTTATTCATTACTATATTTTAATTTTATATTTTTAACTAAATAATAATGAAAAAGAATTGTAAATATATATATATATATATATTATATTAAGTAGTGGTTATGACAAGTGTGACACGTGAATAGTTAAAAGTAAAATATGGAAAAAGTGGAAAAAAAAATTAAGAAATGGAAAGTAGAGTTCCTTATTGATGTGGCGCATATGTGACAGTGTTAAAAATTATTTAGTACTTTTACCCATAATCATGCTTATTTTCTTGAACTTAATGCAAGTAATATCTAATTTCGTGATTTTCCTTTAGGAACTTTCCAAAGATAGTGCAGTTAGTTCTACATCTGCACCCTTCAAATGCAAGAAATATAAATATACGAGCGAAAGGTTTCTAGATTCTAAATGACAACGGTCCATCCAATATTATAACGGTAATGGAGACCAATTCCCCACATACAACATTATGCAATTGCCAATTGGAGCGGATTTAAAACATGATTTGATCAAAATAGATGACCCACATTGATTTGATGCAACTAATAATTGGTTTTTCTCCTTTTAGCCTCGAAATTCTACTGCACTTAATTGGATAGTATTCACTCTCTCTCACATTATGTTATATTGTTCGAATTACTGACATATATACAAATCAATATATATCAATCACGCTCATAATAAGAAAAGATTATATCTTAATTTATTATCATTAATTAATACACATGCCAAGAATTCATTTAGTGAAACACAATGTGTAACATAATTGTGTAACAGAAGATCCGAAATGTTCTCACATGGGAGTGGGACCCACCAGGCCCACATACCCGTTGTAAAGTTTTGCCCTTTTAGCCTCTGGTTTTTTCATGTTAGGTAGCTATCACCACTCACATACACAACCAATGTAGTGCATCACCACTGCCAATCAAACACCTACAAAATAATAAATCAAGAACACCTACAAAATAATAAATCAATAATACTTATTTGCATCAACTACAACGGGCATGAGGCGCCATGTACAACCTATAATCATTCAAATAGCTGGTAGCTAAAATGGCAGGGACTCTGTGCCAATCAAACACTCAAAAAGTCTTGCATGAAATAGAGTAGACGATTTCATAATTGAAAATAAACCAGTTAGTGAAGGTGAATTAGGCAAACTTTAAATGGATGGAGAGCACAACAGGATGGAAAACTTTTGTAAAGAATCACTAGTTGTAATACCAGATTCAAAACGAAATCAAAATAAACAATGGAAAATGGCTCCACATCATTCAGAAGAATCATGAGAAGGAAAGCTATGTAAGTATCTCGATTGCCCAATGAGATCAAATTGAAGGTTAAGCAAGGCCACGATCGCAACAATCATGGCATTCATGGCTTCTATCTTTTCCACAGCAATTCTATAATGAGCTCAAACATATGATCGCGCTAATCTGGATCAATTCCTTTCAGAAAAGGCATGAAAAATATATATAACTATTTACACACCTAATGCATTCAAAATCTTAATCTAGATACTTGAATCCTCATTGAATATGAGCACCTAATACCTCCAACCAACCAACTAGCAACATTCACAATGTTAATAAATGTATAGATCTGGTAGCCAGTTCAAAATCTAATGAAAAGGAAAGGTCCCGCAACGTGAGTTAGCAGGGCAGCAAAATGCTAACTCCATAATTTAGTAATAATATTTGTATATAATAACAGAGGGCAAAGTACATTCAGCAACAAGGAACAATGTAATGGAACGATTTTCCCCACGGACACCCCTGAAATCTTGGAAAAGAGTGATCCCATAGTGTTGTCTTCGTATAAACAGAAATTTTGGGAGAGGGTTAACAATATAGCAGCCATCTGTACACTAGTCTGAAAATTAGTGGTGGGTGCGACGTTATAAATGTTAAATCTAAAGCTAGCACTGTGCATTCCTTTTTCTTTTCAAGTTGAGGAGTACCATGCAAAATTCTCCTTGAGTCCTATAAAACTGGAACGCTTCCGTTGCCCTGCTGAAGATTGCCTAGAGGGTTACCTGAAAAATCATAACATCCAATAACTGAGTGCGATTTTAGAAGTTTATCTACAGTGTTTTGCTACCACCAGATATTAACCATAGAAAGAGCACAATCGAGCTACTAAATGGGAAATGTATAGGATGAAGGCATCAATTTAGAAGTCGTGATACCTGCATACTAGAATGTAGTAATTCCGAAATGGAGCTCAAAATAGAACCAGTAACCAAAAAACAGAACACGTATTAGACAATTTCTACCAAGTGTACCAGTTGAATATATATTCATGAAAGACTGAAGCTTAAACAGCTCGTGCAATCTGAAACCAAAATTGTTAGGGCAAAGACTTGAATCGCAAATTTGAACTCCCACTTTTTATTCTTGTTTATTTGAGAATTTGAGAAACAATTTTTCCATAATGAAACTGACTCTCTAACAGGATTGGACATATATAATGATATTGATAGAGCAGGAGTTAGGTGAGCCGAGACCGTTTTGGACTATCGGCGTAGGGGGCGGGAGTAGAGTCTACGTGTGTAGGCTGTGGCTTGTGATTCAGTGTTGGGTTTATTTGGTGTTGGGCTTTAGTTTAGTTATTGTCTTTATTTGATTGTTGTATTGAACGGGTGATTTAGGGTTATTGTAATTTTTTATCGAATAATTAATGAAATAAGGAGCCTAGCGGCTTTTGGGCGAACAATGATGTTCGTTGAGTACTTCTGCTTTTATCAATTGGTCCGAACTGCTGGATTTCCGTCCCCTC
>AYJT01028804.1:0-14459 GCA_001278415.1 Ocimum tenuiflorum | reverse complement strand
TATTTGATTTTATATAATTATTATATAATTCTTTTATTTAATTGTAAGATTAATAATATAGTACTTGTAGTTTTATTATATAATATTTTTATATTATAAGTTAAAACTACTATTTGTACATAAATAATAAAAAATAATAATGAGGCAATTACATAAAATAAGATCATTAAATAAAATAAAATCACATCGATTACATAAAATATGCAATTTTACAATAAAATAATTCAAATTGTCATGGATTATATTTTCTATATATGGCTAAGATTTACTATTTTTGTGATAAATAGTGGAGATTAATATGATATAATTTAGCATATATATGTTAATTTAAAAATTAAAAATCCATACAGCAATATTGATCTCTATTTGTAAAGAATAAAAAGTTATGAATTTTGGTATATTTATTTATATATTTACTTGTATTATGTATTAAATATATGATTTTTATTATTGTAGAAATAAGAAATTAACCGGCCAATAGAATTGAAACATTTGTCTTAGTTCTATTCCTCAACCATTAAAACAATAAAAAATAAAATCAAAAGTGATGGTGGAATTTGCTGGTTGGATTGTGGGTGGAAGGAGACCTAGGTCTCATCTCTTCCTTCCATATTTAATTTTTTTATTATTGATTTTCACACGTGACGGCAACCATGATTGCTACGTGGTTGCTGTTATCTATGGTCTAAAGCCAAATATTTGTATGTTTTCATAATGGGTTATCTAATTTTTATATATTAGTCCCTTTATCGTTTTTAAATATAGAGAAAATGAAGAGGAGGTTGTGGGTTAGTGACGAAAGTAAAAAGAAGGAAAAAGATGTAAAAGAAGTTAAGGAAAGAGAAACAGATGAGTTGAAAAAATGATAATGTCATTAGCCCCCTTAATAAACAAATCCTGATTATGTCGCTGCTCACCCTTATGGTGAGCAATTTATTTATACATATTCTTAAAAAATTATTAGCGAAAGGTCATGCAGAAATAAAAATATAATAGTAGTTTTCTCAATTATATTATGAGAAACAAAATAAATGCCTTCATTTAATATTTGTGTAAACCAACGTTTTGATTAATTCATTATCTTTTTCCTCCTCCCTTCATGAAACATCCCAAATAGAAAATGTATTTATAGATATATTTTAATAACTTAACATTGTGATTTGATCTGCTTTTGCAATAGTTCAACTATTATTTAAGCAATTTTTCGTACTTCTCTATTACAATAGTTTTACAGATATATTTATATGTAATAGACGTGGTTTAAACAAATAAATTAGATTCGCTAACTTTTTACTAGTTGGATGTTGTGGGGTAGACGAACACCACGTGAATAATAAAACTATAAAAAATTAGTAATCTTATATTTTATTCGATATAAATTAATTGTGATTTATAATATAAAACTAAAATTATTCATTATAATTAAAGATCATATTTCAGTGAAAAGATATGGGAAAAAAATGCAAAATACTTATTCCAAATAACACTACAACTCACAGAATGCAATAAGTTTTTGGATTTTTTTTTTGTCCATATTTCTTAGGCTAACATAGTCTTGAGAAATTTCAAATGAACAAAGCATGAAAAAAGTTTGTATTTAATAATTTAATGTGCAAATTAAAATTAAAATTAAAATGGATGATCGTTGAAATTTTGTGATAATTTTGCTGACATTATAAATTACATCACATAAATATATATTTTCATTCTACAATAAATGATCATGGAAGATAATAGTCAATAGGTAGATGAAAGTCAATATAACGCCTTTTTATAGTTAGAATTGGCACACAATTTCTCATACAATAATGATTTTAATAATTATTCTTAAAAAAAAAAACTGATTTTAATTATTGAATTATCATTTTACGACTTATCGAAATTGCGTGTCAAAATCAGATTCTTTAAATTATTTATTTGTTGTTTCAATAAATTTCTGGTCTATAAATATCGTCCACGACTCAGCGCCAAAGCATCATCCCATTATTTATCATAATCTTCCTTTGACTGATTTCGCAGACCGTAGTTCATCTTTGATCAGCTGCAAACCTTCTACCATCATGTCGCAGGTCAGATTCTTTTTTGTCTTATTTAATTTCTTTCATGATTGGTGATTATTAATGGATTTCGCTTGATGAAAGGACGAAGGATTTTGATTTTGGAGTTTGGGCGATATTTGTTTGTTTGGGTTTGATATCTAAGCTAAAGGATGAAAAAATGCATCAATGTGGTGAAGACATGCGTCAAGTCGGCTTTTTGTGTTATTGATTTCTTCGATTGAGTTATTTTTTTGAGTTCGCTAGTTGGAGCAGGAGAAGATAGAATTACGAATTGAACATTTTTTCTTTCTGAACACTCATTTGCAATTTTTTTTACATATTGTTTTGGTGATTCTGCGCCTTGCTTGCTAAGTTGAATAGAAAATGGGAGTTAGATTGGTGTTTTAAAATCTTCACAAGTCAATTTATTATTTATTTTAGCCCTACTGGTGTTGTTCTCACATTTAGGTATTATATATGATCTGTGAATCAATTCCAATGGTCTTACTCTGTTGCTTTTGAAGTGCAGACTGTAGAGTTGAAGGTTGGCATGTCGTGCCAAGGCTGCGTCGGAGCTGTCAAGAGGGTTCTTGGAAAATTGGATGGTTTGTCAACTTTTCCAGAAATCAATACCATTTACGAACTTTCAATTCCATGATTCTAAACAAGCTTTTGTTGTTGTACATTAATGCCATATTTCATTCACTTCTTGGTTAGTGGAATTCACAGATTTGTTCATAAATCAACAATCTTGAGTTTGTGTTGGTTAATTTAACTGCATCTTAACACGGTGTAATTTGATCCAAAATGGCTGTAGTTAGCTTTCTCTTAAAGAGGCGAAAAAGGATAGTAGCTTAAAAAGTGATTGAAATTGTGGTATCCTACTTTGCAGGTGTTGATTCATTTGATATTGACATGGAGAAGCAAAAGGTGACTGTGAAAGGCAATGTGGATCGGGATGTGGTTTTCCAGACGGTTTCAAAGACCGGGAAGGCAACTGCCTTCTGGGAAGCCGAGGCAACACCAAAATCCGAATCGGAAATAAAGCCTACAGAGACTGTTGCTGCTTCATAATTCACTTGTTTGCTCTGCAACTCTTCCTATTAGATTACAGAGATATGTGATCCATAATAACTTGTTACACACTGCTTCTGCTGTAATGTATTTGTTATGCATACCAAAGATGTTTCTCATTTATCAATATATGCCATTTTATGCTTAAAAAGAAAAGGAGTTGTTGCTATGCTCTCTCACCTCAACAGGCATGTTTATCATATAATATGCATACAGTGTTTGGTTTCATCAGTAATGTAGGCACAGATTGTACTCTTTTGTCTTTTTATATGAGATCTTGCAGTTACCTTCTCTGCCCTCCTCCGCCATGTTCCTCCACATCGGCAACGAGGTGATTTGCTGCTACTTGTGATTGTAAAATCTGATTGTTGAATATACAATTGATTTCACAGGTTAAACAGTGGTTTTGTTAATGAAATAACTATAACTGATCATGGAAGGGGTTTTGGTAGTTGGTCAAGTTTGAGAAAATCTAGGTTATATCAGAACTGGTCATAGACTTGATTGGGGAAGTTATGATGAAGCATATAATCAATTGAACATCGGAAAAAATGTTTAACCACTTGTACCAGAGGTGGTGGATTGTGTCATATATGTTTTATGTACATGTATATATAATTAGTTCTCCACTTATTTTTATAAAACAGGGCGAAAAAGAATTTCTGTAAAACATCAAATCAAAACAATTTTGCAGCAGTTCATTCCAAGTATGGCATCCAGATTCGACAATTGTCAAAATTTATTCGCGCTAAAGAAAAGAAATATTAGCTGCGCACTTATGCAATTGTATCTAGTTGTTTTAATATTATTTTTTTATTAAAAGAGAAGAAAAAAGAAGCTACAAGTTCGCCACCACAATAGCATAAATTTTCAAGGATGAAATTCCAAAGTATCGTCGTTGGCGTAGCCCCATCGCAAATGCAGAAGTATCCATCACATCAACGATAATTTTGTGCATTCTTGATCCCCATAGGCAACGATTAGGATCCTCTGTTGTACGGTTGATTTGTGTTTCATAAAACAATGCAAAGTGTTGCATACAACCATACAAGCATATGTATTGCATCCTGTATTGTCATATGCAACACTTTGTACAACCTTATATAAAATTTTGTATTATCATATGCAACACAACATTCCTTACTATGTTAAATGCATAAGATATGATCCTGATCCCATGAACAATGTCCAAAGTCTTGATTGATAACTGTTGACTGAATTGAATTCATTTTCAAATCTAAAACGCAATAATCATCAAACTATTTAGAGTTTTGTAAACACGTTCCCATACTGAAACCAATATTTTCAATAATTTATTATAACATCACTTTTTACATCAGCCAAACAATATCTATATATTTACCTAATTTGTATTTACGAATAATCTGCTACAAATATAAAACATTATTAAATAACGTAATATATATATACATAATACCAAAATCACATGAACAGACTTTTTCATTAAAAACTACAGTAACTTCTTTTTTTTTTCTTTCTCTTTTTCATACTTTTATTTTTGTGCAAAATTCCATGTAACAAAACACTAATTTATATATACTATCAATTTATTAGATCATATAAATCAAAAACTATTTCACAAAAAATTGATAAATCTTAATACGTGTTATACCATCTGTCCACCCATTTTTTTATTAAATTTATAGTATTTTCCCACCCAATAATTCTTATTTTTCAAAAAAAACACACTAATCAAAATTCCTTGGTAACATATAATTGTTAATATATAATTAAATATGTGATCTTGATTATATTTTTTATAATTTATCGATTTCTATGAAACATATTTTTAAAATTTTTATGTGCATAGCGACAAGAAAATGCACATTTAAATATTATAATATATATAAATGGCATAAAATAAAATAACAAATCATTCATGTTAGTAAGATATTGTGAAATAATTTTACGACTACATAACAATATATGATGTATACATTATTATTTTTTTTTTATATATTAAATTACATAAATAATTGTACATGCATAAATTATTTTTTTCATATATTTATGCTAATATTTTTTGGATGAAACTTATGATATACTTTTAATATATAAATAGACGTTTATATATTGTTTATATAAATTGAATAGTTCGTCAATTTAGATGATTCAACATGTCTTTTTTAGTTATTGAGTCACAATATTTTGTGATTTGAAAACTGAATGGTTCTTCTTTATCATATGTATTTTGTTTTTTTTGTTGCATCTTGCTTAATATTCAACGGTTATTTAAAAAAAAATTGAGTTTCAAAGAGAAAATAACAAATGAGTAAATTATTTTTCTATGTTATATTTATGTAATTAATGATGTATAGTCACGTAATACTAGTTTTTAGTAATCCCAAACAATATAATAATTGAAAATTTTGGATGATTTTATTAAAACCTCAAATTTTCTCTCTATAACCCCCAATCCCCATAATTAACTAATATAACAATATTTAAAAAAAAAATTAACATTTCTGGTGCCATAACCCCCAAAATTTAAATCCTCACAGTAGTATTTATTCTAATTCAACCTCTCTCTCTCTCAAGCCAGAGAAAAGAAAATCCCATTGAATCTATATCTTTCTCCCTCTGCGTATTGTGAGCGACAACACCAAAGAAAATCCCTAGCCGCCTCTGCCTTGAGAGAGAGGGAAGTTGACGCCGGCGGTGGCCGCCCCGGCGAGTTTCCGGCCGACACCGTTCTTCAACTGTTACAAAGAGAAAGAGGTAATCTACTCTATTTGCGAATTGAAGATTGAAGGGCTGCACAAAGAAAGCCATAGAAAAGAGGGGCAGAATTGTCTATTTAAGAAATTACATTGGAAAAATTAACGGATTCGTGTTGTAGAATCAAAAGCATAACTTCTCTTCCCCAAAATCAATCTTCCCCTCCACTTCGAAGCTCAAAAACCAGACCAACGCTTTCTTCTCCCACTCTATCTGCCGTCCCATTCCACACCCTCCGCAAATCCTTCTATCATTGCCGCAGCATATTTTGCCGCCGAAATCTTCAAGCTGACATAGCTGCAGCTAGAATCTGCCATCGCTGGTTCTCTTCAACTATCCCATTATCATGAATACTAGGAGGCTAGGGTTCATGCTAGATACATATTAGTTAAGATTTTACACTCGATTATGTTTAGTTTAAGTCTTGGATTGTGGTTTTGTTGAATTTATAAACCTTAAGGCGCCCTTGGCAATTTTTGCAAATTATTAGGTTATGTGAACGTGCAAAATTTTTGTTTGGAGAATGGAGAAAAACCGACAAACGAAAATCTGGGTTCGCATATGCGCGCTTCTTGGAGGAAATTTCAACATGAGTTGACATGTATTTTTTCCGTTTGCTTATCGGTTGTCAATTCTCTAATTTTGGATATAAAGTAAATTTCAACATCAGTTGCACTATAAACCTGAATATTGAATAAATGTATGATCTGTTATATTTTTCAGTTGTTTGTTTCTCAAGTTGTTAGATTGTGTATGCTTCTTCAACTGTGATCTTCAAAATCACTTCAAAGTCAAATTCAACAGTCAATACCTCCATACGACACAAATTCAAAATTTAGACACTCTTCTTGTGTAAAACTGCTCATGCGTGTTTATGGATATGGTTTCTGATTTTCTTTAGTTTCATGTTTGTAACTAAGAAATTGTTCGATTCAGGATATTTCACAATGGGTGATAATGTTGATCCACTCAATGATCTTCTGGGCGTTGAACCAGTGAAGAATGGTAAGTAATTAGTTTTATTTCTGGCCAGTTTCCCAACATGGCTTGTTCCGATGTTATAAATGTGTATGCCCATGCAGCTAGAGCAGTAGGAAAGTTCCGGCCCAAGCCAAAGCTCCAATCACAGAAGAAGGCCACAGAAAAAAGTTCGGCTGCTTCCACACAGGCAATCCAAACTGCTCATACAGCACCACATGTCTTAAGTGAATCTATCAAGATTGGAAAGTTGTCAGAGAGCTGTTAGTATTTTCTTTGGTTGCTCGTACAATATCTATTTACACAACAGATCTTTATTTTCAATAGTTGGAAAACCTACTTGCCTTGCAACTGTTTTATTAAAAAGATAAATGGGTACTTGTTCCTTTATGTGATTTCATGTTCAGATGTTGTGCCTAATCAAAATGACAAGGCAGACTTGCATGATTCTGTTGGCACATCAGTAGAAGAGGTGAGTGCTGTAATTCTATTTGAGGATAATTGCTTTAGTATGCTGATGCAAATATTTCTCTCTTGTAGAATGACAATGTATTAAGTGGGTCAGAATATATTGCTGATAGTATTCATTACTCTAATACTGGTAAGAGTATATCGACAGTTTGATTATCTTCTCTTCGTCCATTTATTGTTTTCCTTAGGCAACTAATACTAGTAACTTCAACCCATCACTGAATGTAAGGACCCTCTTTCAGATGCAGTAGATCTTTTCGTCTCCAACACTAAGAATATTGGAGGAAGTGTTGGGACTCAGGTTTCTTCATCTATTGACGTCTCTACCTATGCGTTTAAGGCTGATGTTCCTAAAGATACCTGCCCATCAGCAGATTTATTGGTTTCGAATATTGATGTGCCTAATGACAAGGACAATAGACAAGGAACAGAGGTAACAGGCCGTTATTTTAGTGTGCGTCCGCTGTTTCTCAACACTTGTTTTAACTCTAATATTTGCGGAATATCAGGAGATGGATGTCATGGACTCAATAAATACAGCTGAGTTAATCACTAAATCTGGTATACTGAATTATGTGTTTCCTGTTTTCTGAGCTTTGTTAGTTATCCAACAGTTAGATATAATGCTTTCATTATTGTACAGGACAGAACACAAGCTCAGTTGGTTTGCAATCTAGTACAATTCAACCAGATTCTTCAGAAAAGGATTTGAGTCCAGCATCCCAACATGATGATGTTGTTGATCTTTCATCACTGGAATTCACTCATACCTTACCAACCGAATCAACTTCTGAACTTTGTTTGAGTGAAGATCCTATGAATCTTTTGGAGGTACCTCAATTAGACTCATGCACCCATACGGAAGGTTTGCCTGAAATTCCTGCTAAACTAGTAAGTTGGCTGTTCTATAAGTTTTTCAGTTTGCATGCTTTCTGTGGTTCATGAGTAATATGTCATATTATATTTACTCAGATAAATATTTGTGCTTATTAGGCTTCTCGTCGAGCAAAGACAGGAAATAATAATGGCACACTAGATCCTCATCCCGAGCAGCAGAACGCTTCCACATCGAGTAAAGAGAATGAAGCTGGTAGATCACTACGTCCAAGAAATGGGAAAACAAATATACGTGGATTAGTAGATGATGACGGAGATGAAATACTTGCTACTAGGGAGTTCTGTGAAGAGCATCCCTTCAATTTTGCAATAGATGAAGAAAACATAAATAATGAACAATCTCGAGTGGAATGTGAATCACAAAAGAAAAACTTGAAGCGGAAGGCGAAGAAAACTGATAATAATAAAGAAAAACCTCCTAGAAAGAGCAAGAAGGCCAAGGAAGCAGCAGAACAGGAGACGCAAGCAAAGCAGAAAAAGTTTTCTCACTCTACTCGGCGGAGACGAGGTAGTTGAAACTTTTGGAGGTTCAGTGCTGCAGGCTATTTTGATTTCGAATTGTCTTACTGTCAGAAATTTGATGCAGTGGATAAGAATTTGCTCAACATTCCCGAAGATGAGTTTGACCCTAGAGAGGTGCCCCTTAGGGATTTAATTCTCCTTGCAGAGCACAGGGAGAAGGAGATGGTATGTGCATCATGCACTGATCAGAGTTTTCATTTTAGCTTCTCCAGTATTTTTCAGATACAACTATCATATTGATATATTTTATTGTGTAATTCTAAATTTTGATCTCATTTACATTGTGCAGAAAGCAGACCACGCAACAGCAGGAGTTCTGGAAACGCTAAGAAGGTAGTATTTCCCCTTTGATTACTGAAAATATAGACGAATCATGTTAAGATAAGTGAGTTGAGTATGCTTGAGTGAGCCAAAATATCTTAATTTTTTCATTTTATTCAACCCAAAAAAAAAATCTTAACAGTTGAGATGCTTTTATTTGTAGGTTAGCAGAAATAAGTTGTAGATAAACTATCATTTTACCCTTAAAAAGCTCCAGCTTTGTAGATGATGAAACAAAAAGAGTAAGCAATGTACTCATGTTGGGTAATTAGGTTTTTCATGATAATTTTTTTGGTATAAGGGTTTGGTTAGATGCTGCATTGTACAACATCCTTTACTTTTACATCTGAAGTATACTGATTGGAATGTACCTGATGTCTTATGTCTTAGTAAGTGATAGGAAGTCTGTTTGATGGTTGAAACAGATCCTGGATCAGTGATTTTCAAAAGAGGAGGGTATTTCTAGGCATAATATAATTCGTTGAGAAAAAAAATTAACACTTCCTTTAAGGTAAATCTTTCCTTCGCCATAAAGTTAGAATGTTGATCTCACCAAAAGTTTGAATGCTATTATTTAACAAACATTGATGCATTTCCAAATGGAGAATACACAAATTTGTAAGTTGTAGTCGTCCTTCTCTGTTGAACTTCTATAGAATTATGTTCTATTAAATCAAGAATTTATATAAAAATCTTTGCTCATGATTCCTAAAGTCCCAAAGTCTTGTGGTGTTAATGTCTCATTATGTCCACAATTGATTCTGCTTGTATCATCCATGAACATATAACATGCTTGTGGAGTATATTAGTCCTCGGCATTCCACCTTGAAAATATTGTTCCTAGAATTTTGTTTTCTTTTGGAACACTACATGATGCCCATTCATATTAACCTCTTAAGGTGCTGGTCTTTCGTGCTCTGCAGTGCTGATAATTCAACAGGCTTCCACAATGATGAGGCAAATAATTACAGACCAGATGAAGATGATGATGATGATGGGATCCCTGTCGCTGACGACACCACAGAATATTTCAATTATCATTCTAGAATGGATAGAACACCCAGAGCAAGATGGTCTAAACAGGACACAGAACTATTTTACGAGGTATGTTTTCCTTTCGAATCTGTTATGGTCAAGAATGGACAAAAATCTTTTTCTGCTTTCACAGTGACTGGTGATAACAAAAAGAAAGGTTGTGGTCAATGATTGCGTTATCAACAACTGATTTATGTGCTGATAGCTTACTTCTTCACCGTCAAACGTGTAATACCTTGAAAAATGGATACAAAATTTGGATTCATTAATCTGGCAAAGACAGATGAAAAATACTCAATCTCCTGAACTAATGATTGATAAATTCATTTACCGATCAAACTGAGTTACTGATTCATCTATTTGTTTCTATCTATTTGGTAGGGTGTGAAGCAGTTTGGGACAGACTTTTCTATGATAGCGCAGCTTTTTCCTGGCCGTACCCGGGAACAAATAAGGAATAAATATAAGAAGGAAGAACGTCAGAAACCATTGATGCTTCGTGAAGCTTTGACTACCCGTTCTAAAGGTTGACTTTCGTTTTAATGCATTTTGGAATTAAAGGACATTTGATAGCTATTTTGAGAAACTAAGCACTACTCCCTGTTTCTCTTTCATGGTGGTATATCATGATGTTGCAGATCATTCATATTTTGAGAAGGTGATAGGTGATCTAAAACAAATGAGAGCAAAAGAAGAAAAAGAAGACTTGGAAGATTCAAGCTACCAAGAGGGGGCTTCAATCCCTGATGTATGTTATTTGTTACAAAAATTCGCATTGCTTGTTCCAATATTGTTGTTAATGTGCTCTCTTTTGCACACCATGAAGGATGATGGAGCAAAACATGATTATGTTGAGGAAGAAGAGAACGGGGGTGTAGCAAATAAGTCGACCGAGGCTCGAAGCTCCCCTGTGATAGGGGAGGAGAAGAAGCGGGAGGAAGAGGAAGAGGTGGAGGTGGAAGAACAAGAGGATGACGAACCATGGAACAATCTAAAGTGGGATATGTGAGAAGTGGTAACGTACAAAACTTGATTTATGTTGCACGATGTGGTCTCTTTTTCGGATTAATTTAGTCGGCAGTAAGCCATTTTGATTTTTATTGTATTGGAATATGTTAGATTTTGCGTCTAACTGGATTTGATCACAGGACCTCGCTGCTGTTATTCGGCCTCAAAAACCGCTAGGCTACGTTTTTTCTTTCTAATTTATAAGTAAAATATTAACTCAAATCATTTTAGTTGTCCAATCAAAATGCTGGTGGGGTCCATCTGATTCAAAGCTGATCCGGCGTGTCCGTTTTAAGATAATCTTAAATGTGAAATGGATTTTTAATAATTTAAGAAGAAATTATATGGATTGATTTATTTTTTAAATTATTAAGAGAAGCTGACAAGTTCCCAAAAAAGAAAAATTAAACAGTATCGTCTTAGTATTCAAATCAATTTTTGTTTAAATAAATTGCAATAACTGAAAACATATATATCATTTACTTTCCATATATTTATATGAATGAGATGAAGAATTTGCATTCATTTCATATGTACTTCTCATTCAGGCCTCATCTATACTAGCAAATGACATTTACAGAAAATTTAAATATAAAGTTTTTAGATTCTAGGATTCTTTGCTAATCCAAGTTATACGTGGAAGCAAGACTTGAATATAAAAGCATGTAACAAAAAAGCACCAATTGAATAAAGTCCGGACTCCGGACAAACAAGTACATTATTGAGCCTTTTTTTGGAGAAATAGTAAATGCAATTAGAATACGATAAGAATCAGATCCAATCTTATGCAACCAAACTCATTAATAAATATAACAAATAATCAAGAAAGCATCCAAATGTATTGTTTACATGTTGACATGATATGGAGAGCAAGAATGTGCTTAATCAATCCTACTTAAAGGCTAAAAAACAGAAAAATATGTATAAGATGATTCCTTTTGCTGTATAATCAATCCCCCTAGACAAGCATGCCCGTTTCTCCTATCTCGTAGCTCTGGAAACAAGTTCTTGCTCCATCTGCGATAGACATGAAATCAAAACTTCCATACTTTATAAGTTTGAACATAACAAAGCTAACAATAGGAAATTGTAGAAAGGTCTGGGATGAATACAGAGAAATGATTGGCATGCATACATAAAAAAATTGTAAAACAAATTTATAAACATGGAAAGAAACCCCAAGAATCTCTCAGTTTCTTATCTTACTAAATGTAGAGATACACATGTACACATGATGGTTTTATGGGTAGACTCCTAAGTTCAGCACAAATCCCAATCTCTATAGTCTATATACGAACATTACTATCGTCGAGATCAGGAGAAAGTTATGACTTTAAACATCATCAGGGTTCCATTTAATAAGCATTACTACTGGCAATTTAATTAAAAGTTTCATATCATATTTACTAGTAGGCATATATTAATTTGGCAATAAGGTATTATAATGAAGATGATTTAGTTAATTTTTCCTGATTCATAAAAACATTCTAAGCAGAGTTATAAAATTTATGATCCACAAAAATAATTATTTTTCATAATTATCTACCTTGCAGAGACCATTTCTCACAACAAACAACAACAAAGGTCAAAATAAATCATAAATCTTCACCTTGATAATACTGCTCAACTGGTCTTGCAGCTTACTGTGTTCATCTTTTATAACACTCAGCCCCCGGAGACACCTACAAATTGAAATGAGAAACAATCATTTGACAAAATGCTGTATTAAAAACAAATGCTGCAAGTACGAGATTTATATTCTTAAAAAATCTTCAAATATTGTCAACTGGATTAGATTGAGGTAACAGATGTGTATCAAAATGGAAAAGTATAGGTTCAAATATCACAAAGCCGAAATTCGTTAGCAGCTAAATCACGATTCTTTACAATTTAATATCTGAAACATATATTTTAGAACACTTAGAGATAATATGCACAAGTATAGCTTTTGGAGCATGAGTACGATAAGTATCAATGCGCAAGAGTGCGTTCATTTTAGTCGTGTAACTATAAAAAAGACATTGTCCAATAATTACGTGATACCTTTAAGATAAAATTGGCCTAAGTTGTTTTACTATCCTAACACATTGACGTACAAGGATAATAAACTAATTTCCATCTTTAGAAAACTTTGCTAAATTTATTGAACAAATAAAGTTGGACTGAGTGTAGTTAAGGCTGAGAACCTACACATAATTATGGCAAAAATTTCACAATTGCCAACCTTCTTCTGTAACAATATTAATAAAGACTGACGTAGATTATTTTAGACAAATTTATTTGCACAACTAGACGAAAATATGCAAATGAAAAACTCTGCAAATTCATCTCACCCATCTGTGGATTTATTGTCAATAGCATGACATAAAATAGAGCATGCACCAGTTATTCGACAAGCACCAAAGCTGCAAACAAGAATACAAATATATGACAAGATATCAATACAATTTTACATTTATATAGATAAGGGTAAATTAAAAAAGGTGCGATATTACCATGCAGAACTTCCTTTAAGCTTTACATAATGCAAATACAGCTTACTGAAGTCCACGACTTTCTTATACCTAGTTACACACAAATCAATCCAAATATCACATTTTAAAGTTGATACAAAAATATAAAATGAAAATGATAGCAATATTTTGAGAACGTACAGAGTATTTTCCATATCATCTAATACTGCTTGTAAATCATTGAGAAACACGAGAATTAGGTCAAAGAAAAATGACGGTCCATTATCCTCCTTCAAAGAATGGCACTGCCGGAAGTGGTGATCCACCAATTTCTACACATGTACAAAGTCATAATCAAAGAAAGAAGCATTTTGCGCCTAAGATACATTTGTCTTGATCCACGAAAGGAAAGAAAAATGGTTTTCTTAACCAGATAAATGGCATCTGAAATATGTATTTATTGATAATATAATGCACCTAAAAATATGAACCACCCAACTAACTAAATAAGATAAACGACATAAAAATGTGTGTTAAATATATTCACCCCAATAAATGGTTTGCCTCTATATCTTTTGGAAGTTGGCATGGTGGAAGATTACGTCTTTGACATATCTAATACAATGGTTTCTAAAAACCATCAAATGTCCATTAATAACATTTAAAATGTTATCACTACATAACACTTCGCGCGCGCACACAATAGAACAACTGTTCCTGCTCGAGCAATCAGAACAGATATTCCTCACTTCTACGTGTTATGTTAGATTTAAGTTCTGTATATCCTACTGAACATGTACAAAAATGAACCTAAACCTGAACTTCCAAAGCTTATATAAATGAAGCATCTTTCACGTAATCAGTTAATAAGAAAATGATCAACATAAAATGAATACAACTTAGTCGAGGCTGTCAAACTTGC
>AYJT01028801.1:0-17068 GCA_001278415.1 Ocimum tenuiflorum | reverse complement strand
AAAAAAAAACACTATAGTCAAAAACTAACGCATTAGGCATTAACGACTTTAGTCAGTGAATCATAAGCTAAATTCAACAAAATCCATTCGTATCACTGCTGCAAAAACGGACCACATCAAGCTCTGACAGTCTTGGGAGGAGCTGAGATGCTGCGAGCCAACCCTGGTGCCATGAAAATCGGATACACCAGCACTTGGAAACTACTGCAAAGTTCTTGGTGAGTGAGCCCCAAGACGTGGAGATTCAGACGGCCTGGCTGCATTGTAATCAGGCGTAGCTCTAGTAGAACCCTGCAGTGCATGCACAAATTGAACTCAGAGAAGCATAATGATATGGGCGCAAAACCCAAATGCTTGTCTGGACAGAAAACTTATGTACCAATGATATGGGCGCAGAAATAACGTCTTTAAATAAATGATATTCCCGTGTTTCAATATAAATGAAGGGCAGAACATACCTGTTGATTTTGGCTCATATCTTGACTAGATCGTTGTTGTGACTGGGCTTGTCGTTGATGTCTTTGCAGTTGTTCATCTTGCTGCCTCTGCGATGGATGCTGATGCGTGTAGTCTCCTTGCGCATTCGTAGACCCATCCTTCAACTGCTGCTGTTGTTGTTGAAGCTGATAGTTCTGATACTGCTGGTACTGTTGCCAAAGCAGCTGCTGCTGCTGCTCTTGCGATGCGTGCTGTTGATAAGCCATTTGTTGCTGGTAACCAACATCCTGAGATTGTTGATATTGTGTCAACTGCTGCTGGTTTTGCTGTTGTGGGTCCGCTTGGTATGGCTGCTGATTCATATATTGCCGCTGCATTTGGAAGTAGGGATGCTGCATGAATTGCTGCTGCTGATACTGCATTTGCATAAATTGCTGCTGCTGGTAATGATACTGTAACATCATCTGCTGTTGTGCTTGCCATTGTTGCTGAGTAGTTTCTGAAGCAACTGGATTCACGTTTTGCTGAGTATAAGAAACTGATAGCTGCTCCCCAGGCGTACTGATTGAAGTGCAAGGTGTCAAGACACCCATTTCCTGGTCGGTTGCTTTTTCCTCCTGAACAGCCCTCAATTCCGACTGGCTACGTTGTTGCCTAGCTGGATACTGCTGACTACTACTGTCTTGATTCGTAACTGATTTTCTGCCCGGTGAGTGATCGACATAGGGAGGGCATTGGAACTTTAGCTCTCGGTTTTGAACATGTTCTTGGAACCTTGATGTCGAATGTTCAGGAGCTGGAACCATGTTATCTACATTAATGGATTCCTCACGGATACTAGAAGGCTCTTGTGGGTCTGTATGCATTTCTGTTGGCATACTATGCTGATAACTTACGGA
This sequence comes from Ocimum tenuiflorum, assembly GCA_001278415.1. NCBI lineage: Eukaryota > Viridiplantae > Streptophyta > Magnoliopsida > Lamiales > Lamiaceae > Ocimum > Ocimum tenuiflorum. The sequence goes on along the minus strand of AYJT01028801.1, from coordinate 15,731 downwards.
TCGATCTCTTTCAGATTCATTACGAGCTTTTGAAGACTCAACTGAATGAATGATTTTCTTCGGTGAATGCTTCGGCTGGTTGAACTCAATTGACTCAGTGGTGTCTGTCAAATTTCCAACATCATGAGCCTTGGGAGGTTCCGAAGAATCTTCTTTGGACTGCATACCTAATTTGGCACTGACATCCATTGGTCCCTGTCCGTCTCCTCTAGATCGGAACAAGAAATCCTGGTCGGAATCATGAACGGTCAAAGCATTTTCTCTAGCCTGGTCAAATGATTCAACACTACCGATCCTAGGCCCCTTCCCATTTGAGATTTCACGAGGTGGTTCACTGTCCCGAGATTCATCACCGTTGCATAGAACTTCTTTCGTCAATATTTCTTGCATGTTTTCCTCGATGATGTTGCTTTGGTCCTGAAGAAGCGGTAGCTCTCTTACAGCCTGGTCAGGCTGGACTTCATTGTTGGCTGGAACTTCAGGTATCTGTTCTTGCCGGAGATGGTCATAACTCTCCTCTTTTTGATCCACGGCTAAACCTATCGGGTAATAGCCTGATGCAGAGTACATGTACCCCGTCTTCACCCTCAGTGACTCCGGAAATAATTTAACATGACGATTCCAAGCTTTTCGTATATCATGCGTAGTCCCACAAAGATTCACAAACTGAAACCGATATAGAAATATTAGGATTTAGGCATCGATCAGCAGCCAAAAAAACAAAAAATTGGTCAGAACAAAAATACAAAGTTGTTTTTGCTAGGTATCACCCAGCCATTGCTTGACACAGATCATCAATAAAACTCGAGAATACAAGAAAATACGTCCATTTCACACATCTTATTTTGTAAAATGACAATATAAACTGCAATAAAGCAAGAACAGTCTGATGAGGCGGCATGCTGATATAGTGATTATAGAAAATCCAACCTGTAAAAACAAGCACGATATGTTCTCTTGATCTTTGGCATCCAAACCTTCCATTTCATCTAATCCAGGCAAAATGGCATCAGCTATGATCGAATCAATGATAGTTACATTGTTTGCTCCCTCATGAGTCATTGCAAATTTTATCAATTCCTGCGCGTAAGAAAGAATGACCAATCGTGAAAGGAACTTGGGTTAAAAGACAGGTCAACCTACAAGGAGAAAAGGAAATTAAGAGTACATTGTCTTTGTACAGAAAGCATTTAACTTAGATCTAAGTAAATATGAAAACAATGCAGTAATCTCTCCAAACTTATTGAGCTAAGATCACTTTTTTCTGTTAAAGACTTGAGGAAGGAAAATGAACTAAATTTTCATGCTAGTTTTAATTACGTAAATAATTACAAATACTAAACCATAAACCCTTATAGTACCTCTAAAAGAAATCTGCAATGAGGCACTTCTCGTATACCTTCGATTAATATATCTCTAGAAGCAGCAGCATTACCTGTTATCTACCAGCCAGTTAGGTCGAGTTAGATAAACATGAAATCAATAACAAATGACATGACAAGAGATATTCAATGATATGTTAGCGAATGAGCAATCCAAAGTTGAGTGGATAAATATCTATTGGACCAAAAATCCAAGACATTAAATATAATATTTGCATTATACTACAGTTAAAAAGTCCATAATCCATTTTATATTTTACACGCAGAATCACTTTGAAATGGAAGATCATGCTAAAAGGAACAGAGTATCTCACTTTAAAACCAAATTCCCAGAAGCTTAGGAAAAGACACATTTATTATGAATTTGAAATTGTTGGAGCATTAGAAAACTAGTAAAATAAGTTTGCATAATTGCAGGAATAATGACCATATTGCAAAAGACTGATAACCTATCGGAATAATCATTTCAAAGACGCAATCCGAAAGTTACAGAAATTAACACCAAACTCCAACAGTAGCACCTATATAGGATCCACAAAGCTATGCTAGAATAACAAATTCAACTAAGTAAAATATATCCCAATTCAACAAGTAGGGGCTGATCATCATCACTTTCAACCATATATGTCTAATGATTGTTTAATGGCCATTTTTACTTTTTATGCTAGCAACTTGCCAGAGGCACCAAACTACAACGTTTAAGAATAAAAATATTATACACACAAGTTTTTCTGATAAAGTAGGCTTAAATTCACTCCAATTTCATACCAAGAATCTGAGGCGGGCATAGTGAGAATACAGACTGGGAAGAACATGGAGTTTGTGCTTCTCCCTTGCTGTTTTAAGTGCTTTCTCATAAGTGGCAGAAGCTGCTCCCAAATTTCCCTGAAGGTTCAAACAACCCATTAACATAAATTTCCTCAACCAACGCTACAGATATGCAACACATACCAGACGTCTTTCCAGGTTAGCTTGAGCATTTATGCATTCAACGAAGATAGAATCATTTTTTGGATAACACAGAGCGAGTGCAGCACGAGCACCATGGGCATCTCCTATGTGCTCCTTATACCTTGCATCAAATAAATGGATTTCCGGTACATTCTGCACCATATTAATAAAATAGAAGTCAAACTCTACAAAACAATGAAATAAAAGTTCTTTTCTTTTAAAGAAAAAGAGGTAGTATATTTACCCTGGTTATGAAGAAACAGATTTTAAAACTAATAAATAACTTCCCCATGTAGTAGTCGAAATGATGATAAAAGAAATTTGTATTCAGGAAGATAGAAACTTTGACTTCCAAAGAATATTATATCATTGCTCACTAATATGGAAAATGATAAAAAGCATCTTATTTATTAGATAATATAAGGTTAGTTATACAGATCGCACAACATTGTATACAGAGTCCCAATTCATGTTAATTACAACTTATATACCAATAAAACTTTGGTTTCATCCAGACCCTTCTCGCATCTAAACAGCCGAGGAAAAACAGCTTGACTTTATCCACGTATCAACTAACTTGAACACAAAGGAGGCAAGATGAAACCTTTACAAATATTTGAGTTGCTCGAGCTAGGGCAGAAATAGCTAGCTCACGTCCTCCACTAGATTCCAGGAACTCCACATAACGCATCCAGAATTCAGGGTAATTGGCACATGGAATCAAACATCTTTCATACAGTTTCATGGTCTGTAAATATATAGATATTTAATTGAGTATGGTAATCCATATGAAAGTATAATAATGGAAAAAGTTACCCTGTCCAAATAGTCTTCCTTCTGAATGAAATCAAGATAGAGATGCCAATTATTTAATTGATCATCATCAAGAGGAGTAACATCAAAATAATGCCTTCGGATCTTCGTCTCAAAGCGTTTTATTTTCTCATCCATCCCGTGTGCTTGCAGATAGAATTGTTCACCAATAGATCTATATCTATCCAGCGCTTTGGACTTGATAGGTCCATTAGAAGAATCTAGCATATCCTTGATGACAATAGAGATTTCATCCTTAGATAATTCAATCGCGACACAAGGAACAGATAATTGCTGTTCGATGCTGTCATTTTTGTCATATGACTCGTATCCGATCTCCTCCTCCAAATTTCCAACAAATTGCTTGAAGCTGGTATCAATAGATTCAACACAAAATTACAGTGTGAAAACAAAAATTTTAAGAAGAGGCAAGAAACATGCTAATTTGAGTCCCTGCCTTAGAGCTGAAACAAGCACCAATATATGTTCAAGAGAGAATACGAGCAGCGATGTTCTATATAGAATCTCATAAACCATATTATCCGTCTCTGGACTTTGAAATTGGCATTCTAGAAAGTTAAGGGTGATCTGTTAATCCATAACTTCTCAGAACTTCCAAATTTATCTTTTAAACAATAAATTAACACAAAGTAAGGATGGTCTAGGTAGAATATCATAATCCATATTAATATTTTTTGGATTAGCTGGAGCATAACATACTTTTCATAGTAAAAGTTGAGCTTCTTTGACGGAAACCTCAATGCCCAGATGTAACTTTGTGCAAGAAAGCTCCACCCCTCCTGGTTGAATTCATATTTCAAATACTTGTCCCATAGGACATGGCAAAAGTAATCCCTCCCAACAAATGAGATTGCCCTTTCAAACAATCTGCCCAAAAGAAACAAAAAAACTTGGGCTTTATTTGTAAATATTGGCTCCTAAAATATGATCACAGTATTTCAATCATTTTGCGGCACAAAGCCGTGTCAGAGAAAAGCTTCAGTAAGACAAGTAATTTAGTTGTTGAAGGGAAAACTTGAATGCTTGGTCACGTCAATTTTTATTAATTATCTATCAGTCTACTAACTTCATAGTCTAATATTTATGCACAGATTGCACCCATAACCCATTATGAATGGGCAGCCATTTTCTTTCTCTGTGAAACTTAAAACCATTCAAGGGACCAAGACACATAGATAATTTTTCAGCATTTCAAGTTTTTACATGAGATATGATCATCATAAACGTTTCCAAGACTATTAGCATTTAAATAACAATTTGAAATATGTATAAGTGATTTAAAAATTGTTTTTATTAGTTAAAATTACAGAGTAATCTTGATTAATACCTCTCTTCAAAAAAAGATACATTTTTTGGGGGGGAACACTCTACAATGAAGGTCGAACTACATAGGTAACACTGATTCAATCTTTATGCACATATATTGGCACATAAACCAAATATGAACTCTAGCATCCTACTATCATTTTTTATCATAAAACATGCATTTCATAAAAATTCATTGATTAATAGGCCTAAATAAATGCATCGCATGATATAACTCCAACAAAATTAAGATGAAAACTTCATTAATAGTACCTACGAATATCCTCAGGGGATTCAAAACAAGCTGCTGCAAATGTAAAATAGTCAGCCCAGAAACCAACTGAAAACATCGCAACTTCCACAGCTCGTTCATAAATATCAACAGCTTCTTGAGAGTTACAAAACTTTGCCTTCTGACAAGCATATTTCTCCAAATGCCAATGACACAATGGAAACTTTGACAAAAATGAGTCATATGCCAAGGAAATAAGATTTATATCCTCCTGCAATTCAAAATCGCATGTTAATTGGGACACATAGATAGCTTTTAGGGAAATATTATTTATATGATCGTTGAAATTCAGAAACATGCGTAATTGGAGTGCGTGTGCAAGCATGTTTAGTTGGACTGTGAAGCCTCGTTATATGAGTAAGGGTATATTTTGCAGTTCCCACGGCGTTGTGGAGACTAGATTACATCAATTGGATATTAGGCAGATTACATAAGGATTCTAATTAGGATTGTCAGTTATTTCTATTTTGATTAGGTTTTGTGATAGGATATCAGTTTTCCTGATCAGATTGGATTTGTATAGATAGTTTATCTTCTCTTCATGCTTTTTCATGATTGCCCTCATATCAATTTCCAACAATTTGTGTCAGAGCTCCGGATTTAGAGGGTCAAACGAAAGGAATGTCGAGAAGAGCACCAAAATATGGGTTTATATCCTCACCCAGCACCATGTGAAGGGGGCTGGTGGCGAGCAGCAGTGGTCGCTAGCAACAACATGGACGGCAGAGGGCACGTGATTTTGGCCCAAAGCATAGCAGTGGTGTGCTGCCGGGCAGCGAAGATGGGTGTGACATGGTTGTCGATGATGTAAAGGCTGCAAATGAGTCCGTACAAGCCACGAGTAGGGGTGTAAATGAGCTGAGCTACTCGGATCTTGACTCGATAAAAGCTCATTCGAGCTCGTTTAGTGAAGCTCATTAATTAAAAGGGTCAAACCTGAGCTTAGTAGTATTCGACTCGAAAACTGGTGAGCAAGCTCGATAACCAAAAATAATAAGAAGTATAAAATTATTAATTTTGTAAAGTTTATATTTTTATTCTTTAGTTAGTGATAAATATAGTAAACCTTTTAATTAACTTTGTATATATAAGAAAAGAATGAATTTGAGTAAATATAACATTTTTTTGTGCTTAAAATGATTTATTTTTAAAGAAAACAATAATTATCTAAATTCATATCTATATTTAGAAAGTTCGATAAGGCTCGATTAAGTTCGTGAACATCCAAATATTCAATAATAAAGCTCGAAGCTTGACTCTATATTACATGAACCAAACTTGAGCACAGCAGTACTCGGTTCGATTACACCCCTAGCCGCGAGAACAGCGGCGCGAGGTTTCTCCAGCGTAGACAGCAGCATGTACGACCATGGACTATTGGAATAGACATGGTGTGCTGGAGGCCCCACGCTGGCGACCGACATAGGGCTGCAAGGTTCACAGAGATGTGGGCGACAGTATCTCCGTAATGGATGTAAAACTCAGCTAGCACAAGAACGGTTGTAGTGCCTTACAGCTAGGGCTGCACATAGCGGCACACCATGAGGGCGCCATGCATGGTTACAGCGAAGCAACTGTATTGACGAGGCTGCAGGTGACTATGGTTCTGCTCAGAGCTGCAGGTGGCAATGCAGCGAGTGAGGGCCGACGTATGTGAAGCAGCATTGCGATGTGCAAGGGCATCGCATGTGGGCTGCTGGATGTGGCGTGACAGCGGCAGCCTGAGATGTGTGCACTGGCAGTGACGAGGCCTGCGGTGGCTGCGTGGAAGCGGCCAGGCGAGCTAGAGTCTGCGTGGCAGGTAAAGCCACGTTAAGGTGTCATGCCGAGTCTGCAGGTTACTGTCATGAAGTGCAGAAGCATCTAACTAGTCAGATGACATCGTGAGGTTGCAGGCGCTGCAGTTTGGCAGCCGTGTCAGTAACAAGAGAAATGATGGGATGAGACGAGAACCTAACAACTAGTATCTGGAAGTTGTAGGACACAAGGGCAATGAGTGAGACATTGCTTGCCATAATACTAGAGAGATGATGGAAATATTGAAAGAGAAACGCAGTTGTGGAATGTGAACAGATGATTACAATTAAGTTAGTCTCCAGGTAGAAGATTGTTGAACTATGGAGCCTTGAATTATATCAGCGATGATATATTGGGTAGTCGAGATAGATGGTTGAGCCTTAGATTATACAAGTAAAAATATAAGTTGCAAATCCCACAAAGATATGATCCAGTTTCCAGGTGGAAGATTACTCGGTTGTGCAGCCTGATTATACAAGTAAGTGTATATTAGTCAGTTCCCACAGATTTGTGATATATTGGATTATAGCAATTGGATATATTAGACAAAACCCATAAGGATTATAATAAGATTGTGATTATATTTTGATTTGTACTTGAGATACAATATCAGTTTCCTAATAAGATTAGATGCTTCATATTATGAATAGTTCCTCTTATAACAGTTTTATTGAGCTTAGAGAAGTGCTCACTAGCGTGTCTGCCAGTGTGCCTGTTGTCAGCCACAACAATATTTGTAGTAATATCCTAGCTTGGTAGCTCCCCCAAATGTAGTCATGAGTTGACAAACTGGGTAACCAAATATCGTGTTATTTTCATTATTGTTCTCGTATCGATTTCCTAACATGTTTAGATACATCTAACTCATAATTCATGACAGAAAATGTCCTTGTGTCTTATATGAGGCATTCAAACAATATATGTTGTCAAACTTTTTGGCAAAACAAAACTGTTAATAACTATATTACAGAAAGGTTGGTGTGCATAATCCAACATGCTCAGCAAGAACTGTTTATTATGAGCCAAAAATCATTTAGTCATCAGTGAGAAAAATGTTTAAACAAAAACACAAGAGCACATCTATATTTAGCGTATACGAGTTACATCTTCTGCTTCAAAATTATACTAACCATATCAGATCAAAGGACAACTTTCGCCCAAGAAAATAACATAAATTTCATTGTGCCTGTTCAGCTTATGGTCCTAATACATACTTATGCTCTTGTTAGTGTTGTCTCAGAGAATATAACATTTTATGGATACTGCTTGAAATTTGACAATCAAAAGCAGAGATGAGCACATTCAATGAAAATCATAAAAAAAACGAAACTTATAGTTGCAATAACAGACATACTGGAGGTGCCTTTTCAATCTCTAAAATCAACAATTTCCAGGAATTGTAGTCTTGCGAGTCTCCAGCAATCATCTTGTCAAGTTTATGAGAAAGACTTAAGGCTACAAAAGTACAAGAAGCAGTTAGATATTGACCCAGATGCTTGATTGACCACAATACCAAAATATATGCATCTAATTTTAGAAAGAAAAAAAAATCCTCTTTAAATAAATGAACATCATGGACTGCCTATGAACATTGCACAATAGAGATTGGATACAAGTTCATACTATCAATATTCATCATCTCATAAGTTAGTATAATGAACTTATACTTTTCCTAGATATTTCAATGTGCTTCCATATTATCAGCTTATCGATTCAGTAAGCCCATATCCTGGACTGGAGTAGCTGAACTGAACTTATGGAAAAACTATGATAATAGCGAATTAATTTGTTTTCTTTAACTGTTTTACAGTTACAAGTAGCATTCAAGGATTAGTAAGCAGTTATAGGTCGATGTTGAGCCTAAAAATCCTATGTGGAAAAGAGATAAGAAACCACCATAATCCCATAACTACTATCAATTAGAATTTCATATCTGGATTTCTCAATCTAGGTACGGCATTTTTTCACTCGTAGACTTCTTAATCAGTGTTCACATAATTTTTTCTTAGTATGAGGAAATGCTAAGTATCAATGTCATACCAAAGTAGTAATATAATACCAAATAAACTCATATCAAACTGTGTGACACTAAAATCAACACTCAAATCCAAATATCCATCTCAAAGCCCATACTGGAATAAAATGATCTTAAAATTAACAGACCAAGTCACCAACCATTAAAATTAACAAAATAACCTAGACAGCAACAAATAACAGAAAATTAAGGGAGATAGCCTCCGTGCATCCATTATTTTCAATTGTCTTTCAAACATCCTCCAGGAGAAAAGAAACAGAAAACAGTGTGACAGTTTTCTTCTTCCCCACTTATTTGATGCTCTTGTACTAAGCTCTTCTCTTGCGTAATTCTAACGTTCAATAACATAGTCTCCATCTACATTGTTTTGAACCTCATGTTGTGTCTACAAATTACTTTGGTCACCAAAAAATAGTACAATAGTTCACCACAATAAGCAGTGACCTTTTAAACTCAAAACAAACTTGTAACACAATCTGAACTTAACAAACAGAAATCAGCATTCAACTCAGAGACAGCAACATTTGAACTTATTAGCAACCGTCTTTAAGTCTGGTGTATTTCTTTCTAATTTACTAAAACTATGGAATTTTTGGTTACTAATTGGGGAATATCGGCCAATCCAAAAAGTTTTGAATTATATTCAATAAAAAAAAGTACTCTAGAAAAGTTCATAGAAGTACAGGAAATCATCTTTTCTGAAGAAATGATCAAGGAATACAGTCATGCAAATATTCTTATAGGAATCCACAAAGAAATGGATACTCTATTTCAGATGGTGAAGAACCTGTTACTCTTGGCCCTTGGGCTCAGAATTTTCTAAATCTTAACTGATAAAACAAAAATCATTTGCAATTTATGAACCAATTTATGTAGAAGCCATCAACAAATACACCCAATACTTGGATTCCTTTAAATTTATTCCGTATAACCAAGTACAGAAGTGCATCTAAATTTATCCTTCTTACTAACATAAATGTGTGGAACAAAATCAACCTTTTCATGGCACGAACAGCTATATACAGATTGATCAAACAAACAGAAAAAGATAATAATAATAATTTACTCTATCAAATTAAATTCAAATTAGTGGAATGTATGATCAAATAATCCACAAAGAGCATACAACCAAAAGATCTTTCTTCCTCATCCTTGCAAGCAAAATAACTCCCAACGGACGATGTCGTAGCGCGCACAACACACACTGAAAGATAACAGTAAAGCGCAATGGGGAGTTGAATATTTACTTGAAATATTGGCGGTGGTACTCTGTTCTGCCATTGATAAAGCTCGCATTCCACCTCCACCTAGGGTTTCAGTATTAGCAGCGTTCGAGTGAGTTTATGCAGACACCATTAGTTCTCTTCCATTTTCTCAAGTGAAAATGTAATACAAGAGACTGAAAATGCAATCGAATGTCGTCAATTGCTAAATAATGGAATTAGCGAAATATATTTTTAGACTTAAAACAGTAAAATCTATTTCTCTTCTTAAATGTGTTGTATATTTCATCTATTTCAAGATAAAAGGGAAAATGTTGAAATATATTACAAACATTGCGCATTTTGTTAAAAATAATACAAACTATTCATAGTTTCAATTAAACGTACAAACTATAAAAAAAATTTCAAATATAGGATATGACTTTAATTTTTCAGCATCATAATGTTGAGTCTGCACGCGGCATTTCCACGTCATTCAATATTAAACCACGTTAATTTTGCCACGTAATCTATTTAACTGAAAAATATTCAATTATAATACAAACTATGGATGTTTCGGTGCCAGATAATTGAAATCATCCTATATTTGAGTAATTTCTGATAGTTTGTACATTTATTTGAAAATTTAGGTAGTTTGTTTTATTTTGACAAAAGACGCGTAGTTTATAATATAATTGAATATTTTTTCATAAGATAATTTAAAGTATATAATAAATAATGTTGTTGAAATTTTTTATTTAATATTATTCTGATTTTCTAATTGTGTGTAACTACAATTATTTTATTGTATATTAGAGTTATTATGTACAAGAAATATCCTTATAATCTATTATATTACATAAAAATTATTTATCTAAAGTAGATCAAGAAAACAGAGGTCGTAGATGCATACAAAAAGTATTCCATGCGTATGAATGTATATATGGTTCAGTCGTACATGTAGAAAACCCTTTCTTTTTTCCTTTTGGCTAGGTATAGTTGATTCAATTTTTCATAACTGTTTCAATTATCATGGAACCTTTCTTTTTTAATGCAATACCATATTTATCTTGATGTATGTTTTATTTACTGTTTAGCTGCAAGAGTTTCTTATTACATATTATGTTGCACAACTAAAAAACAATATATGTAAATTCAGATATAGTGATTCTTATATGGTGCATATGTTCATCTTTTAAACGGTATGACTGCGACAACTAAGCTGACAATTGCAAGTCGAGACATATTTGTCATCGATATAAACAAATGAGATTAAAATCCACAAATAAACAAATGATTACATTGAAAACTCAATCTAGATAGTTGATATTCGAAGATTGGTTCAGTGGAAAAATGAAGCTAATACAATTTCAAATAGCTAGTACCGGAAAAATAACATCCTATAACCTTTCATAAGATCAAATGAAGAGCTGAGACACAATAGTGGTAAAGGATAAGTCCCAGCACAGGTGGAGGACTAAAAATGAAATCAAACGGTAAATGAAGTCTGCCATATCAGATATTAGAAAATGCTCTCTTATTCCATCATAAAAATTATTTCATCTCCCCCTTCCAAAAAAAAATTATACCATCTCTTTTCTGCCAGAGCATGCTATGTAACACAAATCTCAGCACCACTTGCTACTTCTAACTTAATTACATGTAGATCATAAACTTGGTTAGTATATAATCTAATTCTCTTGGTTATTCTTATTCAAAACAAAGTTTCATCCTCAAGAACCGAATGATGCTTCTCGTCTGCCCGGGAAGCCAGCCGCAAATCTTCAAACAGGTTGCAGGAAGTAACCCAGAGATCCTTGGCAAGTTTCGGATCATAAGAAATTGTGGAAGAATTCAAAATTCTACCTTTCCCTCCGAAAAAGTATACTCCCGATACTTCCTGAAAGAATACAAATGAAGCTTCATATAATAAACTGCATAAATCCAAAAGCAAAGGACAAAGGATGTGACGCCATAATTGCAAGAGATTGTACATGCTTGCTCAATTTATAAACTTAGTAGATTCCTAGCATACCTGACGAAACCATAGATTCATTCAATAAAATGAAAAACCAACAATCTACATTATTTTTTCAACTTGATAGAACCAAACATGTGAAAAACAACATTCTTGCAGCAAACAAAGGAGCTGCAACATAATCTTGAGAAGTCAAACCCATAATTTTGGTAGACGAGTTTGTGTTCGAACACTTACTGGAGGGGCAAGTGCTGCATCAACGATCGAGCTTACACCAGTTTCAGAAGACTGAAGAACACCTAAAAGTTTCATAACTGTGAAAGCCATCGATGAAACAGATGAAGGAATTTCACGCATGATGTTGGTTTTCACTGCTCCAGGATCCACAGCACTTGAAAATGGAAATAAGTCAGAAACATTACTGGAAGTGTATATGAATGACGACCCATTAATGGACTACGAAAACAAGTGAAAATAGCATAATCAAGAAACAGCGAGTCTAACACTGTTTCAATCATCAACAAGCCAAAATCTAGATACACTTTTTATAGCTGAATACTTCTACGCTGAAGTAACAGAATGTACACTTACACAATAGATAGATGTTGAGATTTCTTCGTTAGACCAACTTTTCGGTGAAGCTCATACGAGAAGAGTAGCATGCATACTGTTAATGTATTATGGGAGAGATTAGCATTGGTTAGGAAACAGTAAACTCTGAACTTACTCTGACATAACAATATAACATGCTTACATTTTGAATACTCATAAATATGTGCATATGGATAGTCCTTTAGTTTAATAAAGAACTTCCCAGAGACAGTTTCTCTATCTGCGCGGCTGCAGCAAACTGGATGACGCAAAATAATAAGAAAAACAAAGACATCAATATATGTTCTTTATGTGAGAAGGTCAAGCCTCCATGGATGTTACCATTTCGATGAGTGAATGATGAGACATTAACCACACGAGAAGGAACGGGGCTATTTTCAAGAAGGGGAAGTAAAACTTTGGTAAGGCAAAATGCACCAACATAATTCGTAGCAAGCATCCTGCAAATTAGAAATACTAGTGAATCCCGGCATTCATTGCATAAGAATGTGAAACCAATCTTTCATAATATAAATAGATATTATGAATTTCCCTAATTGGAGTAAACATGTATAAGAGACGAAGCATAGATAGAGCCATCGATCAGATCCCCACGCCGGAGAAAATAAGTAAAGTTACTCCCTTATTTGAATGGTTTGAGATGGCATAGTTTTGAACTATACTGCCTTAAACTATTTCGAATTTCAATATCATCTTTCTTCTACATATTAGTGTTTGTTTGGAAGGATCGCATGAAAACAGATTATGGTCATGATAACAACTGAGAAGTGTCCCAGAGATAATAACTGATCATATCCCTCAGAAGTAACTCTACATGACGTCGCGAGGATCCCAGCATTGTTTATCAGGAGTTGAAAAGACAGATGTATGTCTGAATCCTGTAGCCATTGCTGAAGCGAGTGTTTGAATTCGAGGATTGAGATGAAGGAAGACAAATCAACCTCAAAAGCTTTCAGATAAGCATCGTGGTTTCGACTCTTGATATCAGATATAACCTGATGGACATATTAGCAGAAAGCTAAACATCATAAAGCAACCAGATTATTATGACATATGGAAATTGGAAAAGGACAACTTGAAGGTTGTGCACCTTCGATAAGAGCTTAGATGATCGTCCAACTGCAAGCACGAGAATAGAAGGATATTCAACTCAGGTCAAACAAACAATACAGACAATAACATCTACAGTTTGGGGCAAGGAGAGGAATCAAGTAAAAGTAAGTGCATTCACACCAACAATATATTATATAACTTCGATAAACAGTGGACAACCATACCATCAAGTTTAAACCTCGGCAGATTCAAGGTAAGCTAACAAATCATAAGAAAACAGAACTATTTCTTGGCGGATTCTCTCAAACCAAACAGAAATCCCACCATAAAATACCAGACAATATATAAGTTGTAATTTTTCAATATTCATCTAACAAGAATTTCTTGCAGATAAGACATATTTATACCAAGAACAACATGAAATCCCTCCTTTGAGAGAGCATGTGCAGCCGCTGCACCCAAACCAGACGTGGCCTGCAAAGCACACAACACATCAACACTCGATAAAACTCGTCTCGAATCAATATGCATTACCGCAATCTTAGCACTAAAATACCCCAGTTACAATGCAGATAGGCCTTGGCACCAATGCAGATGGGGAAATTGAGGCTTTTGGCGAACAACGAGGGTAACAATTCGATTTTGGGGCGAATGCGCCTTGATAGAACAGCTTCAAATAGGAGAATAACAAAGAGAGTGTCCACAGCACTGCCATTCTCCAGCACTCGGCATTGCACGCAAAACCAATAAACTCAACCACTGTTTTTAAGACTCCCATGCTTCTTCTCCTATTGAAATAAGAAAACTAAACTGAAATTCCCAAACCCTTTAAGCTGAATACTCGGAGAGGAAAATAGACACACACAATATGCACCAACTGTCAGAGCTTGAATAAAGAATACAGACAAATCAAACCTTTTGTCAGTAAAATATCAATTTTTGCTTCTTCTCTCTGATATTTCAGACTTCTTGAGAGAAAGCGCACAACGACAAACCAATTGTGGAAGTCATCTGTCACTCAAGAAGAAAAACATCTGCTTTTCCCGCTCTGTTGAAACTTCCTGCGGGATGAGGGAAATCCCAAAAATTTCCATTTCCGCTCTCAATAAATTACCAAGTTTATAGAGCCCTTTTCAGTTCACCTTAATTTACCATGAGCAAATTGCATTTTTTTTTTCAAAGTCATATGGTCTCATTTTATTTTTATTTCAAAAATTTATTTTTAATTGCGAAATTAAAAAATTATAATTTTGGTACCAAATTCAATAAATTACTAGATAAATCACATTCTTATTTGATCAATTTATTTTATATTGTTTTCAATTATACAAAGAAACTGAAATTAAAAGTACCAAAATTGCTTTTAGATAAAAATATTTTGATGAAAAATTTGTGGATAAGACCAAAAATGCAAATATAAAACTAAAAGTAAATCTTTGTGACCAAAATAAAATGAGACCGTATTTTATGGAATCGAAAATATAATTTACTTAATATACACTTCCAGCGCCCAACTCCGTAAAAAGATTTTAAAAAATAAGAATAAAAGTATTTCAAATATACCCTTATTGAGAGGGGAACGGATATTTTGCAGTTTTTTATTTATTTTTACTCTTTATTTTGTTTATATTTTATTTGATTAGTTTTCAGTTTTTATTTTTAATATTTTGTATATTGTCAATTTATTTATATCACATTATTTTCGGAATAACAAAATAACAAAATCCAATAACAAAATCCCCTAAACGGCAAAATTTCGGAATAAAATTATTTTCCTTACATATCTTCAATGAACTTGGAATATGCGAAGTTGCGAACAAATCATTACTTTTTTTAGTAATATTTTCAACATATTACTTGCCCAATTATAATAATTGATGACGTGATATCTCCCATAACTTTATGTATTATGCTCTTGTTTTATTATTTATTTTATTAATTATTGTTAGTTTATTTTAATTTATCGTGTTTTAGTTTGATTATATAATTTAAGTAGGATGGTCATGCTTGATTAGAGTAGATATATTCATCACTAGTTTTGATTAATATTATTATAATTAAATAAATTACTAATATCTCTAGTAAAATTATTATAAATAAATTAAGGTACAATAAATTGAAAGTGAAAATGAAAAATATTACAACAATGAGAAGTAAATAAAATTATAAAAAAATAAGAAAATAAATTAATGAAAAAAATACAAATACAAAAGGTATCGGATGCACAAAAGAAAGATATTGATATCGTATATCATTATACAAATATTTTCATGCATTATATAATTAATAC
>AYJT01028799.1:0-28240 GCA_001278415.1 Ocimum tenuiflorum | reverse complement strand
TATGTATATGTTATTGATGGGTAGTTGAAGCATGGTTTATGAGATCATGAGTATGAGTATATGATCAAAGCATGTTATTATGATTCTAAGAGCATGATAGTAAGTTAAAAATGGATCATGTTGATGTGCATTAAATGTGTTAGATAATGAGTCAAGGATCCTATACAAAAAGTTGGATATCGTGAGGGACAAATCGGGTTGGAATTGGGTCGAAAGTGGATAAAATGAGACAAGAGAACCTCGAACCCTATTTACTTAACCTAATACCCTCATGATCCTCGAACACCTCTAAACGTTAGAAAATTGATAAACAATGTATCGAGCGATCCAAGAATATAACATGAACGATAGATGAACAATATTAGATATAGATCAAACGCATATATGCATGCATTTGTTAGAGAGCCTAGGACGAGAATATGCACGATAACATTTTTGAACGAAGGTCGTAGAGTTCAAGCACAACACGAGCCGAGGACTTTCGAATATCTAAACTAGCTTGGAAGCAAGGTGGGCTTTCCTATACTAAAATTACAAATGCTTTCTTCTTATGGAAATGAAATGCTTTGATTGAAATCTAATGTGAAGCCTGAAATGTTTTGCATGACTATTTATCCTCTCGCCGGTATTGTAGTACTGGAAAGTTATAATGAATGATGAATGATGAATGATGATAGTGATAGTGTTGTTGATGATGATTGATGATGATTTGGTATAATTGATACGCGTTTTCTTTATAGGAAAACGGATCGCAATAATAAAAAGATCGAACTCAGGGACTAGGTATAAATAAACATTGTTAATCACTAGCTCGTATCAGTATTCCTATTATCTAGTCAAATGAATTAAGAGAGTTGATTTTAAACTACTTCAAAATAGAAAGACAACAAGATTCTATTAACACAATTAATAAAACAAACGGGGATTCTAGGATCATGTCACAAAAGCAAGCAAGAATTTTCAAACGAGAATCAACCACCAATAAACCTTCGACCGAATTGACATGCAAATTTAACACACACAATCTTTTGAGCCACTATGTGATGTAGATTTTAAAATTCCTTTCGCCTCTTTTGAATGTAAGTAAATAACAAAAACTCCTAATAGTTCAAACATTAAAACCAATCAAACATTTAGAATCTAATCTACTCCAATTAATCCTTTCAAAATCTAAGTCCATTAAGTTATTAAAATTTTGACTCTTAGAACATTAATTCATAACTCATTGAAAACAAATTTTGATTGATTCAACAAAAGAAAAATAGAAATCGAAAGATTCAAAGACTTATTGGTAATCAATTCATTCAATCATTCATCCAAACCATTATTCGTAACATAAACCCTAGAATCCACCTGATAAATCTAACTACTCATGGAAGCAAAATAATCGAAAGCAATATACGAAAGCATAAACTGATTGAATACAAAAGCAAAATAAATAAACTTACTTGAATGTAAATGAAAGCGAAATAAAAATCCACAATCCGATTGTCACGATCCGAATAAATGAACGGTTATAATTGATAAGTATCGAAATCTATCTACGAATTTAAAGTGCAACTATACTAAAAAATATGAAAATAAAACTAAGTATAAAATCTAGAATCCAAAGCTGCAAATCCCGCCACTTAAAACCCTATTAATAGGTGTAGGCAAAATCAGGGCAAAATCCTGTGGATCTGGGCAAAAAAGCCCATGAAAAACATGGCCGTCGACCGACGGGACTGAGCTGTCGGTCAACAACTCGGCTGGCCTACTAAACCGCCAGTCATCAGTTCCCAACCGGCGACTCGAGAGTTGAAGTGCTAGGCTGGGTCGACGGCTGCATAACCGGCAGTCCTCGGCTCGGTACTGGCGACCCGAAAACTCCAAACATCACCTACTCGACGGGAACTCAACCATTGAGCACTGACTCGGTATCGGTGTCCTGAAACTCTTCCAAATCTTGATTTTTTTACCCAAAACATACAAAATACGGGAAAACAATAACAAAACACAAAACGAACACAAAACATTGATAATCAGTCAAAAATAACACAAACAAAGACTCAAACAACGATGAAACTCAATCAAAACACATATAAAAAGACCGATTATCAATAATGTGCTGGTTGATCACACTAGCCAATGGTTTCTCGTGATTTGCGTGCAACAACTAGTGCGGGAGGCTTACCCCTAGTCGGTTCTTGTTTGAATGAATGATAGATAACATGGTTGTGATGCGTGCTCTTGAATCAAATATTTTGGTGGTCATGAGAAATGTTATAAACTAAAATCCTCATGATCTACTTGATTGAACTGGCTCTCCATTCTTGTTTTTATGTAGTATTTTTTTGGCACTGTGTCCACCGAGTGCGTTCGTGTACTCAACCCTGCATATCTATCTAAATGTGCAGGTTGAGGAGCAGCGAGGTTGGCAACGACATTCAACATTTAATTCTATTGGGTTCTTAAGAGTTCTGAGTTATGCGTCGTCACATGTATAACTTATCTATAAACTTTTCGCTACGTAACTATTTTGTATCGAATTATGAATTAGGCTGTAATTAAATATGATGATACCCTTAACACTCATTCACGGTTGCTCCTAGAACATTGAATGATATTGACCTTACTCATTCTTATAGTCGTAAATTGCTTTATTGTTGTTGTTACTTAAAACATGTTCTTCCCTTATATCGAGTTATCACTCCGTGGGATCACTTCGCCGATCGTCGTTTCACAAGGGTGAAAGTCGGGGCGCGCAGAGTGGTATCAGAGCACTTATTTCTGCTCTGAACCTAAATACTTCTTTGTGTTTGAACCTAGCTTTGATTCACTGGTTTCTTTAGAATGAAGTCCTTAAATCCTAAATATATAGAGGTCGGGCTAGCGTGGAAACGTTTGCTCTATAGAATAACTTAAAGACTAAAGCTGTGAAAGTTTGAGCTTAAAGATTTACTATTATACTAAAATTTGAAATAATATGTTCTCAATGCTCAAACATCCCAACTCGCTGCCTCAACCAGGTAAAGTTAGTTCATGTTTTGAATAAAAAAAATTGAAAGTCTTGTGATCATGGTCATGCATTTTGTAACACCTCCAAGTTGTGGGGACACCCATGTGAACTTGATGAGAGTGGAAGCATGCATTAGCACTGCGAAACACCTCCAAGCCGTAGGGACACCCATGTGAGCTTGTTGAGAGTGTGAGCAGAGGTATTTAGTGAATGATGTGAAAGAATTGATGAGGTTGTACGAGTGTTGAAATAATGAGAGTCAACCTAAATTATGGATTGAATT
This sequence comes from Ocimum tenuiflorum, assembly GCA_001278415.1. Classification (NCBI taxonomy): domain Eukaryota; kingdom Viridiplantae; phylum Streptophyta; class Magnoliopsida; order Lamiales; family Lamiaceae; genus Ocimum; species Ocimum tenuiflorum. The sequence continues at coordinate 24,959 of AYJT01028799.1, read as the reverse complement.
ATGAAAATGAAGTGTCTCATTTATTTTCTCAGACACTTGACCAGTGCCACACATACATAAGTGCTTGAAATGTCTATGTGCATTGATATGATGAATATGTTTGCATGCTTTATGTTGCTAGAACACTATGTGATGAACGTAGACATTAAGTAACATGATCCCAGTAAATTTTTATGCCTTCTAAGAAAGACTAGTGGAATGTTCCTACTCTAACAATTATGCGAGATAGAATTCTATAACATTGAGACGCGAATATGTTAACCAAACCATGACGATAAGGAAAGCGAGATTTTCAACGGCGGCCACTAGGATGAATGTCGCTAGTATGAACCTGATCATGCATATATATGTGCTAGTTTAGTGTTTGACTAAACGTGACGGTACGTGGAAGCATACTAGTAATAGAGGATAAAGAGCTTATGATGACGCAAGATCAAGAAGGAGAACAAGCAAAGGATACATGAAAGTTGCGATAGGTTTCAAAAATCCATGTAACCTTGGAGTTACATGTTATATGAAATCTATAATATGGCGTATAGAAATTCTTGTGATACGTATATAAGTAATACTAAGGGATTATGAGACTAAGAGCTATGAATTCTTGTACTAGTTGATATTGCCTCTATTTTTCCTTTATATGTGATCATTTTCCTTAGCAATCCCTCCGAGAGATATTGACCTTGTTGTTAATTTTGTGCAGATAGCACGAAAGGCATTCACTGCAAGAAAGAGAGTACTGGCTAATGCCACTGGATAGTAGCGTATCAGGACCTACAGGTCATACCAGCGGTAAGCAGGGTATGATATGGCTTAATTTATGAGCCGGTATTTTTTTTACTAAATCGAGGCTTTTGCATATGGAATATCTACAGCCGAGGGAGTAATTCAACTAATTGGACTGTTGCCACCTATTTGGCAAGGATGGGCTAGAGAGATAGCGATCAACTTTTTGTTTCAACAGCCTAGTGTGCCAGATCTAACAGAAGATATGGCAAGTTTTATCATGCATTTGATGAATGCGTATGTGACCATGAGGTGTTCACCACATGGACCCTACTTGTCGACGCCAGATTATGGTGCTTTGTGGGAAGTGATAGTTGAAGTTACAAATGAGGTAGAAGATATCGTAACCTCTGATATACCACTAACCTAGTTCCCTCCACTACCTAATGATGACGAGGAATGATCTTCGAGACAATCCTTGAAAAGAACGCCTCTCCAATTTACATAGGATTATGATGAGTATGAGGCAGAGTCAGCTCCAACTGAGTATGGATCCATGTCTAGACCCATTGAAATCTCAGACACCGAAGAGGAGCCTTATGGGGACCAGCAGCAAGTCGACCATGAGATCTTGGTTGAGATCAACACTAACGATAAAGATGTCACCACAGAAGTTAAGCCAGAGCCTATGGATGTTGGGGACGAGGAGAAAGTTTAGGCACCAATGCAGATCGGGGGTGATGAAGAGGCATATGTGATGTCTGAGCAAGGACTACCCCTATGGGTGGCAGAGCCCATTGACGTCATTCCCTTATAGGCCTTCCGGAAGAAGATCCCGAGTAGGTCGACGATGAGAACCCAAAAGAAGACCTCGATGACGAGGATCCTGAGGAGTAAGAGGATAAATACCCCGAGGAAGAGGTAGATAAGGTGATTGATGAGGAGCCTGAGTGCACAACTGGGAGGGAGAATGGGGGAGTGTTGAGGACTCCGATGGCGATGATTCAGAGCAGAGTACTATTATGATGGACATTGACACCTATCTGGGAGAATGCAATTGACTGTGCCATTGTAGTTGTCTAACTTAGCTAGTAGAGCTAGTATAATTGATAAAGATTTTGGCGGTAGTGTAAGCCCGATGTGGGTAGCCTGCAATCTAGTAGTAGTAAAATGGCATGTATGCTAATTTCTAGTTTCTCCTTGATGACTATGTACTATAGACATATTGTATGACCTTAATTATCAATATATGAAATGATGTAATGGGATCTATGTCCCTTGCTATGAAGTTATAGATATATAAGAATCTTCCTATTACAGATGCCGCTAACAATAGGAATTTTTTTAGAATGGCACCAGGACGCACCAACCGCAATCGTAATCACAACGAGAATGAAGAAAGAAATGATCCACCTCCCGAAGAGGAAGTAAGCCATAAGGCACCCCCATCGCCTCTAAGGATTAACGGAATTTTTATGAGGCATAATCTACCCACTTATGACGGAACTGGAGACCCAACAAAGGCTAAGGCATGGGTTAGATCAATGGAAAAGATTTTCAAATTATTAGACTGCGCCAATCAAGAAAGGAATACATGTGTTTCCTACCAGCTAACTGACTCAGCAGATTACCGGTGGGAATCAATTCAGAAGAAACTGAACCTTGAGTAACTAGAACATTTTACTGGGAAGAGTTTAAGGAAGAACTGTTTCCTAAATTTGTACCGCTAAATTACCATCTTAAGAAGGAATACGAATTTCACAATGTTCGACAAGGGAAGTCTTCGGTGATAGAATATGATAAGCTCTTTTGTGACTTTTCACATTACGCTCCTAAACAAGTTGAGACATATAAAAAGAAAGCAAGATTTTGCATAGGATTAGGATTGCTCTGGCAAGTCATGGGGGTCTGAGTTACAAGGATGCGTTGAACAGAGCTTTAGGTATTAAGGCAGCCTTGCCTGAAGATAAAGGACCAATACTGCCATCTGGGCAGTCTAGCCAGGGTCAGAAAAAAAAGTGGGAGAACATTTCGAGGGTACAGAACTGGAACCACCCAACCAACCAAGACAGTGGCAAACACCCCAAACTCAACAACCGAGACTTTTGCTACCCCCTACTACAGGAAATACGAATGTTGGGAGATAAAGAAATATGGACCCTATTTGTTTAACCCAATACCCTTATGATCCTCGAACACCTCTAAATGTTAGAACATTTATAAAAGATGTATCGAACAATCAAAGAATATAACATGAATGATAGATGAACAATATTATCACTCAGTGGGATCGCGTCACCAATCGTCATTTCACAAGGGTAAAAGTCGGGGTGCAACACGATCACTCAAGAACAGCCCTTTAAACTCAGAATCTTATTTCGAACTGATCTTGGTATCCATCCACCAAGACGATCGGTCCGATCCAATCTTCATACGATCAGATTGATCCTCTTAATAATCTCGATTGCTTCGATCAGACCCTCAATCTGTACTCGATCTGTCCAATCCTTTGTGAAAACCTTGATTGCTTTGATCACAATCTCGATCTTTCACTATTATCAAATACCAGAGATGATTGGTCCGATCAAACCATGATAGGTCCGATCTTCTTTTAATGCTTGATTGACCTGATTAATGTACCGATCCCTAGCCATTGATCAATATGATAGGTCCGATCCATTTTTGATTGGTCCGATACTGTTCTCAAACTTGGTCAAACTCCTCTTGTTTCTTGACCAGCTAATACTTGTGACTTCACTCCAAACCCTTCAACCGTAATAGATAGTTTATTAATATGAAATGCGATAGCAATACGATGTGAGTTGATCCTCACGATCGCCTAACTTACTATGAAGGTGTACGTGCCAAGAGGACACAAAGCAGACCGAGTTCAACGATAAGAATATCGCTAAGTATTAAGGATGTCAGGTGGGCTTTCTTATACTAAAATATGTGCACACATACATGTTTATCATTTTTATGCATTATTTATGAATTCAATGTATTGGCCTATAAGTGTTTTGCATGCTTATCTATCTATGATGATGTTTCAGCTCAAGTAGCCTTTGAGTAAGTTGATGTTCCGGCTTGGAAGTTGTTGATTATGTGCACCTATATGCCACTCACACTCATAGGGTTTTCTGAGTTGACTGCGCACAATGACTAGAGTGAGAAGGCATGCCCCTAGACGGTTCTTGTTTGGAAAACAGACAACATGACTTTAAATTATGCGTATAAACTAATTGGTTTCTGCGTGCAAGGTTTCTTTTACTAAAACCCCCATGATTTGTATGTATGAACAAGCAATACCTTTATTTTATGAAAGTATGTTTTCAGTGATATGCCCACTGAGTGCTTTTGTACTCACACCCTGCATATGTTTTTCTTATATGCAGGTTGAGAGCTGGTGGAGTTGGAGAGCATTGAGGTGGATGGAAATTGGGAACACCAAGCCCTAGAATACGTATCTTCATATGCGTATTCCGCCCACTTTTCTTGTTGTGCAAACTCTTGAGCTTTCTTGAATAAATATTGGACTTGATATCAATGGTTCTGTAATGATGAACTCTGCATTAATTGAATTTCCATTGCCTTTATCTATTTTCTTCACTTACATGACTTCTAATTGTCGATCTCAAACCCCTGAGTAGTGTCCTGCATAGGCCCTACGGTGGGGCGTTACAGAGTGGTAACAGAGCAATTTGTAACATCTCGTAAATTCTTAGTTCAATTATTTCAATTATTTAAATTCCCAATTGGTGGGAAATAATGATCGAGAAACTAACTACCCGAGAGCTATGAGCTCGACTGATAAGGCATATAACGAAGGTTTATATGACTCATGTCATGACTTGAGCTATAATATAAGGTGCGAGTTATAATCTTAAGTCTCCCTACCCTAAACCTTATTCCCTAGTATAAGTATGGATAACCTGAAGCATCCCTTTTCATTCTTTTCATTTAGCTCATGTGTTAATGTTTTCCCCCAAAAAAACACCAAACACTCTTTTGCTTAAGCATTTGGTTCCTGAAAGAGGGGAGGATTCTTTAGCAACCTAAGCCAGCCACACCCCTTCCTTCAACTTGACACCCGCAAGGTAAGGGCATCCATACAACCTCCTCCATGGTGAATGTATAAATGTTCTTAAGTATGTTGGGGTTGTTTTGAAAATATGTTAAAACCTTGTGAGAGCCATGTATTTCTTGTTAAATTATCTTGTTCTTGCCAAGTTGATGCCAAGTCCTTGATATTATCGTGCATATTGAACCATGATGCCTTATTTGAAACCCTACAAGCATGGGCACCTTTGCATGTTATACTTTGAACATAAATCCTTGTCCTTTGATTGAATACTTAGATTCCTATGGATGAAATCTTGTTATTATTGAACCTAGATGCTTCTTGAACTACTAGGACCCTTTTTCGATGTTATTGGGGACTTGAACACCATTAGAATCGAACCAAGAATAAAAACTCAACGCATTATTTGCTTCTTGGACAAGGACAGATAGGTGTCATTCGATCGAATGGCACTATGCATTCGATCAAATGCAACCTTTAGACTACATGTTTCGATCGAAACATCCCATTTATTTCACACGCGACATTTGGTTTAGACCATTCGATCGAATAGACCCTCTCATTCGATCGAATACCCCGCCAACAGGACCGACCTGAACTTCAAACCCTTTTGACCAAAAGAATGACATTCGATCCAAGCATTCATTCGAATTGCCTAATGCATTTGATCAAATGGGCCTCTCTCTTTATTATACTATGTTCTAACACGTGTCTATTCGACCCAGTCCCGTCTCATTGGACCGAATGACCCTATTTTGATCCGATTATCCCTTTTAAGACCCCATAACACCTACGAGACCTATTCCCACCAATCAAATACAAATAATCAAGGATCAAGGATCCTGATCCAAGTTAAACCTTTGACCCAAACCAATCCACTTCAAATATAACTCGTACTATTAAATAAACTTTATACGATAAGCCTATTAAGGTGATCTAATGCTCTCAATCATTCGATTATGATTCCTACCTGATCTATCCAATTATATTTTGATCTATCCAATACCCAATCTATCCAATTGTGATCTGATCTATCTAATCGTACACGATCTATCCAATCGTACTTCGATCTATCCAATCGTACTTTGATCTATTTAATTGTGCCCCATCACTTACTTCCATTTATAACCCATGTTCTTATCCTTGTTTTGTTTAGCATGTCCTTGTTAGACTATTACTTGTTATACACACAACCCAACCTTACGTACTGTGGACCTCAAACCCTAACAGTAAGGAGTACCTTTTTCATACTCAGACGTAACACCTATACTTCATTTCTCATTTCAGGACAAATCAAGTACCTTCCTTCCTTTGTAAATTCATACCCCGCCTGGTCTTGCAATATGATTAAGGAATTTAAACTCTTGGTTATTCCAAACATGGATTAAATATCAACCCCGTAGATCCTTTCGAACTTGATTGTTATACTCTATTGCCAAAACTTTGTCTCCACTTCAACCCTGCAACTAAAGATATAATAAAAGATGAGTTAACGAATTCTAGATGCTCACGATTAACAAGATGCATTAGAAATATTCTTCTTATATCGTTACAAGTATGTGGACGAAGTACTCAAAATAATAATTTCGTGAAGGTAATCGGCTCATCGAAAGAGCAGTTGATCAAGTCCAACTCAAGCACCCCTAAGAGTAAACAAGGACGAAAGGTGGGCTTTCTTATACTAAAAACAAAACAACCTAACTTTTTTTTTAAATCCTTAAGATGCTTTATTTACGAACTCTAATTATCAGCACTTAGAATTATTTTACATAATATACTTTATCTCATTTGTGTGCCCAAGCCAAGAAAATTGGTAGGGTGAGAATAACGGGTGTTGGCGACTTAATCACGATTCGGGTCTTGTCTTCTGACGAGTAGGAAAGATTAGGGCACTTGGGGTGGTGTTATTTAGGGGTTAGATCTTAGCATAATTGGAACATCGTGACTGTGTGAGAAGGCCTCCTCTACTAATCACCTTGATTACTTGCAGAATGGGTTGAATTTTGATTTATCAATGATGTGATGAGCTCATTGACGTGATGCATAAATGGTAATTAAATGATAAAATATTTTGATGAATACGAGTGGATTTCAAAGCTTAATCCTCTTGGGATTCCTTGTGCTTGTGTGAACCTTTCATATAAAAGTGTATGATTTCGACGAACTTGTCCACTGAATGCTTTCGTACTCACGCCCTCTATATCTTTCTAAATATGTAGGTTGAGAACCATGAGGAGAAGGCGACGTTGAGCAAAGGATTATTTTGAGCCTCGAAGGGTGCATCTCTATATGTACTCTTCAACCATACTTTACGCTGTTAAACTCTAGACTCAATGTCGAACACTTGAACATATTTATTACTTTTCTTGGTTCTGTAATTCAAATACTTAACTTCTGTTATTAACACTGCCTTCTCTCACTATATACCTTATTCTATAATATCCTCAATTATTTATGAATTCCTGTCAAAATTTCCATTTACTTATGCTTTTGATGATGAATGAATGTTAAATCTTGTTTAATCATGTATTTATTCCTCGGCCCCACAGTAGCCTCCCAACCGACGAGGTCTGGGCGCTACAGAGTGGTATAAGAGCGGGTCAATCATCTTAGACCTGGCTTATTTCTTCAAATTGGGACTAGTATTCGTTACGCTCGTTCTCATCCAGAACCAACTAGAACCCTTAACCCTTGATAAAAAAAGTGCAACAATGCTCAACATCCCAACTCATGGTTACAACCAAGCAAAACAAGGTAATGAAAGTTTTTGATTGAACACTTTGAAGTTATGATTTTGAAAACCCATGTAGGGATAGCAAGTGAGTTATTTGAAAATGTTTGAAAACCTGATAAACTTGTCGAGAAAAGAATTTCGCCAAAGGGGCAAGTGAAAGAAGTCTTAAAGATAGGGTTTTGTGATATGATTATCTAATCTTTATTCACAAGTTGATAAATTTCTGAAAGCCACCTCATGAGATTGATATACTGTGATTGCTGAAGTACGTAACTGCAAGGATGTGCTGGAATTCATCGATGAATGAACCTCTTGGATAAATTGCATGATTATTGAGCATGTTAATATGAAGTGTGACTATCTTCAAGCATGAACATATGTGTTAATGCATGCATTGAATGGATGTTTAACTTGAAGCCTTATATGAATTATGTCAAAGAACGTAGAAGTTTAAGAAGCATGCTCCCTAAAATGATAAACATAGTGATATACATTTGAAATCTCAAAGTGTGTAGTTCAAGAAACTCAACGACTAAGATCGTGAAGATCCCGAGAGGAGAATGTCGTTCATGAACCAAGTATTACCCAAGTAAAAGAATAAGACTACGAACCACAACGAAGCAGACGATAATCAACAACACATCACAACATTCAGTTCCTCTATCGAGACATAAATTATATACATGTATGCATATCGATGCGAATGAATCAACAGTGATAAGGGTAATAGTAAAATACACATGTGTATATATACACATATAGGCATGAATGAATGCCTATCGATTTATAGAGCAGTCATGGATGTAGAATATGAAAACTGAATCCCGATTCATTTTGCGTGGACTGGATTTCAGGTGCCATAACTTATCATACATCCATTATTCCCTAAACATGGATCTAAGAAATTGAAACAACACACAAGAGTAGTGGAAATTACCTGTAAATTTGGTGGAAAGTTCGTCTATGGATGTAGTATTCGACTCCAGAATTGGGTTCTGTTTGTATCTCCTACCTCACGAAATCTTCGTCTGGAATCTGAGTAGTAGGCGTCGCCCCCCTATAGACCTCCCTAGGGTTTTTGTTATTTTGTCACGCGAATTGTGTTATGATTCTTAATCACAAACCCATATTTATAGAGGACTTAGAAGACTGTTCCTGCTGGGATTAGGATTCCTTGGATAAAAGGCCATTGGGCCTATCCATGGACCAATAAGAGAAAATGGAGTGGGCGTATCAATAAATTAATTTCTCCATGTCTAGCCCATAGACATAAATTAGTTTATTAATATTGGATTCATTTCACCAGAGAACTGATAATGACCTACTCCTTTATCCTCCAATGGTGAGTCGGGGCTTGTATTAGATTTAACGAACCCCACATTTAAGATATTTGAAACTTATTAATTAATTAAGCTTTAATAGCTCTAATTAATTAATCATTTATTTAATTTTCTCGAGTCACACAGTTCATCCTTATTATCGTATCTCAACTTCATCAACCTGCAGAGTTTAGTACGATAAATATTATGAGCACCTCAAGGGAGTGTCATCATCCTGAAACGAATATGGATGCTTAATACGAATTTACACCTTATCATATATGACTTGCTACCAACCAAGATACAGAAATTATTACGTTGACGGAAAGCTCTCATCCATAGTAAATCAAAGTGACACATAAGGCATATATGTAACTTACATTCTATTAAGCGAGATTTAGTTAAATCACCGAGATCTTGATTCTCTATTCAGGTCAGATAAGAGAATACATCTTAACATGATCCAATCAATACGTCGCATGTACCAATATATCAATTGGCCTGAATAAGATATTTCTCGAATATATCGTAGCCTAGACGGCGACTCGTCCTTAAGTCACCTCAGCTGTGATTCCTTTTTATATCTCATTTACGGTTACAGATCATGCAATTTACTTCAATCTTCTACACACTACATGATCAACCCTAGTTATTTGAAATAAACGAACTAGTTGTTATATGAAACACGTGGAAATAGTTAATTTTGTATACAACATAAACAAAGTTAGCTTTACGTATACCAAATCAACAATCTCCCACTTGTACTAAAGAAAACTTTTAGCATACAAATGAGTTTACATGCTCAAATATGTCTATAAGTATGACTATCTCTACTGAAACGCATTACATCTCCCACTCATACTGAAAGTTTCCTAAGTGGGTGGCATCAACTGCAGACCCAGTCCAAGAACGTACTTATCGAAGCATTTCTTTGGTAAGCTCTTTATAAATGGATCAACCAAGTTCTTTAAAGTCCCAATTATGTTTACTTTCACATCGCCCCTCTTTACAATCTCTCATATAATACAATACTTTCTCTCTATGTGCTTAGTGGCCTTATGTGATCGGGGTTCCCTAGTGTTCGCCACTGCACCAATATTGTCACAATAAATTGTGATCACTTTGGTCAACTCCGAAAGGACACCAAGATCCATTAGATAGTTCTTGAGCTAAACTGCCTCCTTCGTTGCCTCACTGGCAGCAACATACTCGGCCTTCATGGTGGAGTCTGCAATGCATGCTGCTTTGCACTCCACCATGATATGGCTCCTCCACCTAAGGTAAAAACATAGCCAAAGGTCAACTTTTTCTCATCACGGTGAGCCTGGAAATCCGAATCCATGTAACCCATAGATTGGAGATTGTCTGTCTGGTAAAGTAACTGCTAATCTCTACTCCTCTTCAGGTACTCGAGAATATGCTTTACCGCAGTCCAGTGTGCTTGTCCAGGATTGGCCTGATATCTCGTTACCATGCCCACAGCATAGGAGATACTTGTCCTCGTACATAGCATTGCATACATGAGGCTACCTACGGCTGAAGCATAGTGTACCACTCACATGTCCTGTTTCCCTTTATCAATCTTAGGACACTGATCTTTAGGAAAGAGGATCGTCGTGTCTGAAAGGTAGCATGCCTTTCTTGGCATTTTGCATACTGAAACGAACAATTACAATATCAATATAGGAAGCCTGGGTTAAGCTCAACATCATCTTCTTACGATCATGTGTGACTTTGATCCATACATATCTGATAACACGTCCTTATTCAAAACTTTTCGGATAACAATCCATATACATCTGATAACACGTCCTTATTGTTGTCAATAAGTAGAATGTTATCTACGTAAAGTGCAAGGAAAACCAAGCTTGCTCTGGCGTCCAAACGAGTACACACAACTTTTGTTCGAGCTTTGAACAAAACCAGAAGTTTTGATCACTTTATCGAAACACATGTTCAAAGACCGCGAAGCTTGTTTTAGTCCATAAATAGACTTCTTAAGGTTCCAAACGAGATTCTCTTCTCCTTCCTTCACATACCCTTAAGGTTGTTGCATATAGATGTCTCGACCTTCTTCAAGGTAACTTTTGAGGGTCGATGTTGATTCAAGGAATTGGAGCCCTAAGCAAACTTTGATAGAATCGACATGGCGCTTGCCCGAGAATGTCTTACGTCCCTCGGACTGGCCTAGACATGTTACTTTATAAGCTGAATAGATTGTTTATATTACTTTGCACGCGAAAACCGATTAAACAGTGATCAGCACCGAAAATGGAAAGAAAACGTAACTAGGTGAGAGAAGTGTGTGTGTGTGGAATGGCTAAAATATGATCTTCTCTCCCCCCCGGTTATACAAGGCTTGGGGAGAAAAAAAACTTTTAGCCTAAGATTCGTGGGCTAAGAGACATAAGGGGCCCAATTGCTAGAAACAAAAATAAAATGTTACATTTCACATAATAAATACAACACGAGCACTACTCTTGAGGAGTTTTTAGGCTTTCGATACTCGAGGCGCTTTGAGGCTTCAACTTTGAGATACTTCTCGGGGGTGGATCCTCGAGCAGTCCTAAATTCCTCGAGCAGTCCTACTCTCCTCAAACAGTCAATTGGTCTCAGCCGCAGATTCTCTTGCGAAGATTATGACCCTTAACAATAGTTCCCTTATCTTCACAAATCACTTCGATTGATTCATGGAGACAAGTGAACGAAAGAGTGTAGTTAGTCCATGTAACACCCCTAAAAAATATTGTTGGCTTAATAGTCGAAAACTGTTAAATCGACTAGTATAAAAATAAGATTTGTTTTCAAGGGTTGATATTGTATGATATATGATTAATAATAATAGATAATGTCATGAGAATTTCAGAAGTGGTTCTGGATCTAAAATCTCACAAGTATGTCATGACCTACAAAAAGGGTAAAAACCCAAGAGGGCAATATATCGTAAAGTATGAGATAATATTTGATAAAAAATTGCCAGTTTTGATCTGAACAAAAATTGAATATCTGGAATATGTTGCGTAATTGGTTGGAGACAATAAGAATTTCGCTGATGTCATCTATTTCGCCTTTTTCCACCCCATCTCAACTATAAATAAGGGGTGACCCCTCCTCATTCTTCACTCTCCATTTTGATGTGAAGCTCTTGCAAAATCAAACCTCAATCGATACTTAGAAATATTTATCAAACTTCAACCTTCGGTGAACATCGGATCGAGGGAAAATCGAAAGGGAGTGATATCCATTATCTCAACTTCATTTCTAATTACAATTTCAAGGTAAATTCGTAATACAACACCTTTTTATTTTGAAAATCATGGCTGCCCCTAAGCTTGAAAACATGTTACATTGCTTGTTTATTCATGATTATACCATTTCCAAGCTATGTATACATTTATTGATGATTTGGTGGAAGAAACCAAAGACCCTCGATTTTTTCTCTCTTGATTTGATGCCTTGAATATGATTAAATGTTGTATTTGATCTCTTAGAACTCTTAGTTAGTTGATTTGGAAGCCATGCGTGTATCCTTTACGAATTATGACCACAAAACACGAAAGTTAGAAAAACTCCTGAGAGTTGCCAGGCCACATGATCGGCCTGATCAAATATGGATTGGCCCGATCCGGCTTGAAGATTGGACCAATCATCCTTTGATCGACATGATATGCCAAGAACACTAAGAACATGCCCAAAAACTCTACACATTTTTGCCCTATCATCTTTGAAGATCGGTCCAATCACTCAAAAATATTCAAACCCATCAAGAAAGGCCTTTCGTCCTGATTCTTTACCTGATCGGCCCGATCAGAATTTGATGAGCCCGATCAAATTCAAATATTAATCGTCCCAATCCTACTTTGATCAGACCCATAAAAATTTGAAACGATCAGCTTGATCGGTCTTTGATCGGCTCGATCTTGTACCATTTTGATCCCTCTGACCAGAACCCCGATCGGACCCAATTTTTACATGATCAGCCAGATCAGCCCTTTTGAAACCTAGAGCCCTCGATCATCAGTCCCGATTAACTTTACTCTAAAAGCCATTACATGATCGGCCCGATCGTGATTTAGATCGGCTCGATCAGAAGCCCTTACTAACATATTCTAAGAGGAATGTCTTTGTTAACCTCCTCCTTGCAATCTAATTTTGTATCCTACAAACTTGAAACCCCCTTGTGGTGACATACGAACAACTCTAAACTTCGAATCGAGTGTCAATCACGCCTCATGTCTTATTGTATAATTGATCATGTACCTTGATTTTTCATCACCTACACCATACCCGATCATATTCATTTACCTTATTCTTCTTTTCAATTATTTTCATATTCCAATACTCATTGATTCCAAATTCAAACCAACAGAAGAACAGAGACTCGCTCATCACATTGAAATGCCAATCGTACCCTATATTCCTGAAACTCTATCAAGTATTGAATTTGGTCTCTATTCCAACCCAGCGACTATAAATTCAACTAGTAATGTGATAACTTCATATGTAAGAGTTATTAGATGATCTTAGAATTGTCAACTGTTGTTTTGATCATGAGACAATGATATAAGTCCTCACTTAGTGATCTTATTGAAGGTGACTGACTTATCGACAACAAAGATGATACTGCGCAACACAAACAACACTTTGCTAAGGAAGTGAGTTGGGCTTTCTAAACTAAAATATATGATTGCAATGTGTTTTGCCTTTCTGAAATTTCTCAAATTATGTTTATCAACCAAGTGGTTGTCTGTGGATGATTTTGCATGCTTAACTGTCTCCCATTTGTATGATATTACTTAGGAAGTTGTTAGGAGATGAATGATTAAATGATGATAATGATGGTGATGATGATGATGTTGAGGAGACTATTAATCTTATTGAATGATGTACTCGTGGCATTCACACTCAGAGAGTTTTGCGAGGTGTTTGCGCACAACGACTAGCGTGGGGAGGCTTACCCCCTAGTCGGTTAATCTTAGAAAACAGATAGCATGATTTGAAAATGTGCATGTACTTAAAATTGTTTTAGCATTCCTGGGATATTTTCAACTAAAACTCCACATTCTGCTAAGTGGGTACGTAACACAAATGTTCTTATGTATGTAACTTTTTGGCGATGTGTTCATTAAGTGCTTATGTACTCACGCCCTACATATATTTCTAAATGAGTATGTTGAGAGCTGCAGAGTCATGAGGTTGTTGATTAGAGAATTAAATTGAGAATCTAGCGTCCCGATGGGTACATCTTCATATGTACTCTTCAACCATACTTTCTGCTGTCAAACAGTAGACTACATACTTAATGTTTGAACAAATATTTTCCTTCTTTGGTTATGTATCCTGAGCTTTATCTCTTACTATCAATATTTCTACTCTTGATTTTTATTTCATTTCTTACTTATTCATACTCGTGAATTGTGAAAGAATCATAAAGACGTTCAATCATGTATTATTGTTTAATTCAACAAGTATTGTCCGGGCTATCGAGGTCGGGGCATTAGAGACCTGACTCATTCTTCCAAACTGGAACTAGTATTCGATTCGCTAACTCATTTCCAGAACCAACTTGTACCTTAACCTGTTGATGAGAAATGAGAAGCACTGCTCAACATTCCAACTCGTAGCCTCAACTAAAGCAAAACAAAGTGATTGAGATAACATGTTTAAATTGTGAAGTTTTGAATTTCAAAAACACATGCAGAGTCAGTAAATGTTGAATCAAAAGATTTTGAAAGTGTCAAAGATTTACAAAGATGAGAAAGGGGTTTTGTCGCCATGGAGATGCCCATGTGAGACCTGTATGCCGAACAAGTTCCGAGGATTGTTAAGAAATACCTTGCCTGATGGCAAGTTCAAAAAAATTTTGTTAAGTGGAATTCTGTAAATGATTTCGAAAACCCTGTTTACAATTTGAAACTTTTGAAAGCAACCTCGTGAGAGTATTTTAGTATTGATTGCTGAAGTATGTGTTGATCATATTACGTTAAGCTAGTGAGGCTAGTATATATAAGCATGATGAATGTGACACCTGAATGCGATGATCCTTATAATGTGGTGTATGATTATGTTCAGTATGAATATGTAGATTTAAGCATGTATTGAATCGATGCTTAAGTTTGAAGGTTTATATATATAAGATTTTTTCCATAACGTAGCAAGCTTCCTGAAACGATTGAACTTAGATGTAAGTATGAATTTCAATATTTCGACGTCTGTGATTGAATAAGTTTGACGAGTGGGACGTGAAAGAAGAAGATTCAATCTAGCAAAACAAAACAACAGTAAAGTCAAGGGTTAGAAATGTGTAGAATGTCAAATAACGAGGAAAACCTATAGACGTGTACCCAAATTTTCAAGCTCTTTATCGGTACACGAGACGTACGTTATATGAGCAATAATACGATCAGCGTATACGTATAAGTTTACCCAATCAACGTACTAGAACGGTTTAAATAGAGACAATACTATGCGATCAAGGATTTTCGAGCACAAAATCGAATCTTCCAAAATTGGAGACGATGTTAGATATACAAAATTAAGATGAAAGCGAAAGATCAATCGATGGCCTGGAACGAAAGCAGATATATGATATGCCAAGATACTACCATGATGCAGGAATGATAAGCACTAGGGACTTTGATAATTCTCACTCTACCGCTTAGCACTCAATGATAATTTTGGACCACCAAAGCAACATATATACTCGACCTATTATATGCAGTAATGATTTACTGGGGGCTAGTTATTGATTAGCTTAAGAGTTAAGCCAACCTAACCTAGAAAACTACTACTACCTTACTCATTATTGTTTGACACCAAACATGGGTACACAGACAAATCTTAAAAGATAGCAAGAAATGCCGCCAGCCATGAGATAAAGGCTAACAATTCGAGCAACACTTGAGTGATAGGCGTAAAACCTTCATACCTATTTTCAGTATCACGATCATGGTTTTGTTGAGTTATAAAAATTGATATATCTCGAATTAGGTGGAGGCATGTGCTTTTGATGTTATCACAATAGAGAGTGTCATGACGTTAATAACATTACGACCACGCATTGGAAAGAGGTGGACAGAGAAGGTCGTGACCGATATTGTAAGATAGAGACCAATAGTCCTTAGATCAAGGGAAATTCAACAAGTTTGATATTGTTAATTGAAATAAGATACACTGTACATAGAAAGTCTACCTAGAATCACCACCCGCCTAGAGGGGCCGAGCTAGAGCTATAGATAGACAAGGATTCAATACGAGAGCCTGAGTTAAGATAAGAGTCAATCCCAGAATCAAAATTTCAACACATTGCGGAGGCGGATGAAGATTGTTTGCTATAGTCAATAGCGATACCATTCTATGAAATACCCTCAATATATGAAATACCTTCAAGACATTTCACTCTATGTCAAGTTGGAGGAATTTGTGCTAAGAATCTACTTCTCGGGGCAAGCCCCGAGCTAAGGGAGCAAAGCAAAAGTTAGTTTGTCTAGAAACATTGGTACCTCAATTTTCGGTTGTCATTTGTCGTGTTCGAGGTTGAGACCTAAAATCGAGACATAAGAATAAACTATTATGTTAAGGCTTTAGTTTAACCTCCGAAGTCAAAGAGGCCACTAAGGGCTGTTGGAAATTAAATTTTAAGGGAATCCATTCCCGTCTCAGAGAAGTTTATCCTCCGGGAGTATCTGTGCTCACTGGGAGAGGCCGCTGACGGCTGTTGGAAGTTTATACTCTGTGGGTATTCGAAAGTCACACCCCCTCAGAGTTCTTCGAAGTATTTTCATCTGTCACCCATGATTAGGTAGCTAAGAATCTTGTGGCGTCCCGCGCATCGGGGAACGGATTCTATATGAGGCATCACTCACATTTTTACACCAAAAGCGAAAATTCATTGCGGGAAATTCAGTGCGGGATGAATTCCATGTGTGGCATCGCTCAGGTTTTCGAACCGAAAGTGGAAATTCATCACGAAACGGATTCCATATGCGGCATCGCTCAGGTTTTTGAACCAAAAGTGGAATTAGATAGGCCCAGGGGGCTGCATAAAGATTACAAGTTTTCATGCTCGATCGAGGGGCCAGGGCTAGTTCGAGAGCATAAGCGGTCGAAAGATGGTCGATATGTGTTACCGGGGTGGCAACCCCAAGTGTGCAAATCACAGTGATCAACTATGTTTGAAATAATTTAATTCAGCTAATCATAGTCGTGAACTATGTCTGAAATAGATGCTCGAAGATAAGTCATAGCATTGAGCCATGTTAGGGATAATGCACGAGAAATAATTTTGGCCTAAGAATTCCATAAGTATGATAGAAATATGTCGATAGTCCAAGAGATCAGCCTGTGGTAGATAACAGGTTGGGTGAGCGGAAGCTACGTAGGCCCGAGTATAATGAGTGTCGGATGCTCGATACATGCAAGTGTAGATAATCGAGCATATTCAGTCGAGTGTAAGAAGTCGGGCATAATTGGACGAATACTCGGTATAGAATTCCCAATCCCAAGAAATCCATGAAAAGAATCCGTGATAGGAATTTCGAGAAATCCATAATAAGAAATCCATAATAGGAATTCCAAGAAATCCATAACGAGATTAGGGCGACGGCGCAGCCCTAAGTATCGATTACTTGGTTGATCAGTTGAGCATAGAAGGCAATCGGGCATTGGGCAGCCCTGAATATCGAGCTGTAATATCACAATAAAATTGAGTCAGGGGGGTTACACAGCCCTGAGTCTCGAATGTCACGCCAATAGTTGAGGTGTTTGGGTGATGAAATCCAGCCCAAGATAAGAAATCCAAGAAGTCTGGAATCCCTCGAGGATCGAGAGATCTGTAGGATTTTTAGCTTTTGAAGAGCTTGAGAATTCCAGCAAATCCCCATGTATCGAACTTGAGGGGTTTCATCGAGCTACGGTACCGGATGGACTGCTCGAAAGTTTATCCTGTAAGACAAACACAGGACACTCGAGGGTTGGGAGCTCCGAGAATCTCGAAACACTAATACAATATAAATTTAAAAGTTTGAATGATGATTCACAATGTAGATTTTACCTATTACTCGAGAAGGAGTCCCTCGAGTCTTGTGACGACATAATATTCTTGAACTATGAGTTGGGCGTCAATGTTCTGTTGTCAACATGATTGAGCACCATAATAATTTGCGGAGGATTCGAGATTTCCAGTAATCTTCAGAGATTCCGTGAATTCCCAAAAACCCAAAAAATTGGAAGTATCCAGAAATTTTGACAAATCGACAAAGAATATAAGGATTCCGACTGGAAATGTTGTTATATATAGAACATGCAGTTTTTTTGTGTTGTACATTAAATAGCAAGAAATCCAATAGTGCAGATAGATTTTTGTGCATCGAGTTCATGAAGATATACGAACTACATAAATAAAGGTGTCCCGAGCATTTTGATTGTGCTCACACTCTCGTCGAGCTTTCAATATCCTGCTCAACCTGCTCCTGTAAGAAAACTTAAAGACCTCGAGGGATTATCGAGCGCCATGTAATTCAAGCATATATGTAATATTGCAACAACAGTTGAATATATATATATATGATAATCGAGCTTGAGTCTATAGTTGGAGAATAAATTTTTATACCTTTGGTTCGAAGATGGTGGCTCTTCGAGTATTTTAGACTTATCATCCTCTTTCTTTCCTTCCTGTACGAGAAAACGAAAAGGCCTCGGGGGGTTATCGAGCCTCGAGCGCATCGAACATATATTCAATAACTGAGTTGTAGAAGATACTCATTGAAATAAAATTCAGGCTCGAGCCCTAAAAAGAAATTTATACTTGCGACCTGGGTGTGTAGTTTTGTCGAGTGAGGATTTTCAATTTCTCACTTTGTTTGCCTGGCAAGAGAAAACTTAAACACCTGGGGAGGTTATCGAGCCCCGAGTGTCTTCGAGCATACATATGTTTATTCGATAATGCACGATAATTGTTCAATCTTGTGCGTTAAGATTGAAATTTAACTCGAGTCTCGAGGTGAGATTTTTCACCTACAGCTTGAGATAGTTTGTTAAATAAAAGCTCTTGGCGACTTGCTCAATTTTCTTGTAAGAAAGCTTAGTAGCCTCGGGGGTTTATCGATCCCCGAGCACTTTTCAGTAATATAATAATGACTTATTCTAACATGAAGATTTAAATTGTAAATCAAAACAGTGATTTGCGAAATTTGTGCAAATACTCAAAAATAATTATTCAAGTAGAGGGTTCAGAGTACTTGAAAATAATAATCCTCATGATGATTATTGTTTGATTTGAAAATCTTTGGGAACCATTGTCCAAACCCTAGTTTTCCCACTGAGTGCTCTTGTACTCAAGCCCTGCATATGTTTTCCCTATATGCAGTTTGAGAGCTGGTGGAGTTGGAGAATGTTGAGAGGGAAATAAATCGAGAATGCAACGCCCTGGAATACGTATCTCCATATGCGCATTTCACCCACTTTTCCTTGTTGTGTAAACTCTAGAACTTTCATGTTAAGAACTTAGACATGGAATATGTTGGTTCTCCAACGATTAATGCTACATTCATTTAATCTACATTGCAATTTGTCTTTTTCCTTTAATATCATGTCTTCTAAGTGTGTGATCACAAACCTTTGAGTAGCGTCCCACATAGGCCCTGAAGGCGGGGCGTTACAGTAACACAGAGCACCAAGAAAACACGCAAAACTAGCTTAGAAGGCAGGTAATTGCACCCAGGTCGCCCTCTTAACAGGCTGGAATACTCACCACTACAATGGCTTTTGGGAGACAAATTATACGCCATCTAATTGGACGCATGTAACTACTCTTTTCCTGTTTAAAGATTATTAGGCGATTGATGGTGACACTTAAAAATCATTCGGCAATTTCCAATTTTTTTTATTCGTTATTGAATTATAACGCGTATGCACGACAAGAGCGATAAATTACCAACATTCTGTAACATCTGTAGAGTCACTATGCTTAGACTTTCCTCCTACCAAATTACGGCTATTGCTATCGGAAAACGCAGAAACAGGATTAATTTAAAAGGTACTGCACTATGGGCAACGAAGGAAAGAGATGAAAACAACACTACAACCACCTCAAGTAAGTTGCGGCAGCATGATAGTATGCTACAAGTTAGTAGCAAAACAGTAAACAACCATAGGAAAGCAAGGCAGATTACTGGCAGTAGGACAAATCTTAAATAACTAATGAAATTATCATTTAGAACACCAATATAAGCAACACAATATGCATGAAACAACAGCATCCAGAAGAGCATAGCAGATGACACGCAAGCAAGATGCCACAGAGGATTAGCAAAGACAGCTAAAATTTCAGTACAGGCTACAAGGAGTGAGCCAAAATGCAGCGATGAAATGATAGAAATTTCTGCAGCATGGAGAAACCATCAACAAAGTAGGATTCCACCATGCGAGCATGCAATATACCAGAAGAAATAAACACAGACAAGAGCAGTTAATAGGAGTCGAAAATAGCAGCACAGATGAAGGCAAAGGGCTGTAATAAAGAAATGAATTCCAAGCGTGATGGCATCGTGATGATAATCCGAACAGAAAGTCAATAAAATCACAGGCTAGGATCGAGTAAAATAGGAAAACAGAAGCTCGCCAAAAAGTGAGAGATCTGACCACAAAATTGGATTCGCAGCCGCAGGGACAATCGCGTGAGAAAAATCGAACGAAATCATAGTGCCTGCCCGGGAATGTTTTATGTCCCCCGGACTGGTTCAAACATGTTATTTATAAGCTGAATAGTTTGATTACATTGTCTTGCAGGGTAAAATCGATCAAACAGTGATCGGCGTCGAAAATGGAGAGAGAACGTGACTATGTGAGAGAAGTGTGTTTGTGTGGAATAACTATAATGTGATCTCCCCCCTCCCCCTTTTTATACAAGGTTTTGGGAGAAAGAAACACTTAACCTAAGATTCGTGGGCCTAAGCCACTAAAGGATCCCAATTACTTGAAACAAGTATAAAATGTTACATTTCACCTAATAAATACAACACGAGCACTACTCTCGAGGAGTCTTCGAGCTTTCAATACTTGAGGTGCTTTAAGGCTTTAACTTTGAGATACTTCTCGGGGTTGGATCGTCAAGCAGTGCTAACCTCCTCGAGTAGTCCTACTTTCGTCAAGCGGCCCTACTCTCCTCGAGTGGTCCATTGGTCTCGACTGTGGATTTGCGGGAGAAGATTTTGACCCTTAAGAGTAACCGTGTAGAATCACGGTTTTGACATCCATTTGTGCGCAGTAATGGTAGACAGAATTCAAATGGATTGGATCATGGCAACCGGTAAAAAGGTCTCATCATAGTCAATTCCCTCTCTTAGACTATAACCTTTCACCACTAATCTAGTTTCAAAAGGCTATGATCTTTCCATTCTAACCTCTCTTTATCTTATATACCCACTTGCTACCCATTGCCTTGCAGCCTTCCAGTAGCTCAGACTTTTCGGATACATCTATGTTGTCGATGGAATCATACTCAGAATCCATCCTAATTCACCATTGATTAGCGTAGGCGCTAGCCAAGGCTTTGTCGTATGTCAATGTTTCAGTCCCATCTGGCTGATAACTTGGGAGACCATCCAAAGACTCTCCCACTAGTCCATAATACCAATCAGTTCTTGTCGAACCCTCCCATTGCGATGTGGCTCAGGTCGTTGGATATCAACTGCCAGTGCAGTTTTCAGTGGTTTATCAACTTGCGAACTTGACTGTGGAGTTGGTGGCTCGAGAACCGGAGCCACGCCAGACCCACAGGGTCGTCCTTGAGTAATCCCATAATCCTCCATCTCTTGGAAGATGATGTTAGTTCTGGATTTGTGGTTCATCATGTAGTCCTCTTCCAGGAATCTCGAGTTGGTGCTAATAACAACCTTCTGATTCTCAGGAGTATAGAAATAACCACATTTCGTTTCCTTTGGATATCCGACAAACAACATTAATTCTATCCTTGCCTCCTACTTGTTAGCTTTCTTGTTCAACACGTGTGCTGGACAACCTAAAATCCTTATGTAGCTTAAGCTGGGTTTTCGCCCTAGCTATAATTCAATAGAAGTTTTAGGAACTGACTTAGAGGGCACAAGGTTCCGCAGGTAAACAGTTGTTTCCAAGGCATATCCCCAAAACGAAATAGACAATGTTGCATAACTCATCATTGAGCGCACCTTCTCTAAAAGAGTCATATTCCTCCTCTCAGCTACACCATTCTGTTGTGGCATACCAGGTATGGTTAGTTGAGATGTAATCCCAACTTTTCACAAGTATTGCCTAAACTTTCCTCCGACGTATTCACCAGCAGGATCAAATCGTAGTGACTTGATACGTTTCTTTAACTTGTTTTCCACTTCCGCCTTGAATTCTTTGAATTTTTCAAAGCATTCGTACTTGCAGCATAGCAGGTAAACGTACCCAAATCTCGAGTAATCGTCAATGAAAGTGATGAAATACTTGTAACCTTTACGAGCTTGAGTAGACATCGGTCCACACAAGTTAGAATAGAAAAATTCCAACACATCATCGGCCCTATGACCTTTTGCCTTAAAAGGCTTGGTCATCATTTATCCCTCCAAAGAGGATTTGCAGACTCTCGTAGTAACAGACTTGAATTGCTCCAACACGTCGCCACTTACAAGTCTTCGGATCATATTTAAACTAATGTGACCTAATCTTAGGTGTCATGTTGTGTTTGATCCTTTTGAGAAGATAGTTTTCTCTTTTTAGATGTTTTACATGCAACATTAGCAACATTAATCAAGGCATCATGCATACAACTAATAGTATAAAGGAAACCATTGAAAACAGTACGAAAGATAACATTGTCTTTCTCATGATAGATAAACCAATATAAACAATGATTGAATATTCATTATCAATCAGTATTGAAACAGAAATAAGGTTCCACCTAAAACAGAATAAGAAATGCATAAAGAAATGTCCCCAATAGCCTTGGCCGCCGCCCAACTCGAATCTTGCCATCATTCAGCTGTCTTTTAGGCCTGAATCCCTACATCGTGTAACAAACATGATCAGTTGCCCCTGAATCCACTAACCACGAATGAGTAGAACAGCAAACTAAACACGTCTCAATTACAAACGCAAATGATGTACCTCGGTCTTTTGCCTTTAGCATCCGACAATTACTCTTCCAATGCCCTCCCTTGCCACATCTGAAGCACTTTCCCTACTCCTTCGATTTTGGAATCCCACCAGAAGGGCTCACACTATTGCTTCCATTATTTTCCTTCTTTATCTTGCACTTAGAACTTTTTTTTTTACCTTTTGGTACAAAAGAATCATTCTTAGCAGAAGACAAGGCCTGTGCATTGGGAACCATGACTCAAAGTAAAATCCCTCTTTGACATAACTGCGTTGACTCTAAAGCCTTCAAAAAACTTCGGGAATGAGTGGAGTATGATATCTACCTTTGATTCCGGGTCGATACCTCCTCCTAACAATGTAAGTTGATCCATCAAATGGATAATCATAGTCACATGCTCTTCGCACCGAGCTCCCCTCGGTCATTTTCTTACTTATGATCTCCCTTATAAGATTAAAACAGTCGGCCCTATCCGTAATACAAAAATGGGCTTAAAACAGTCGGCCCTATCCGTAATACAAAAATGGGCAGTGAGATTGTTCATAATCTCAACGGCATAATCGATGTGCTATAACTACATCTGTGAAGCCTTAGACATCATCAACAGTATATAATACATAGCCATATTATTTGACTTTATCTATTTTGCATACAGTTCTTGTTGCATTTGAGGATCCTCCTCAGTTAGCATTGTAGGGCGCACAACTTCGAAAAAGACATGTGCTGCTCGGCAAATAGGATAAAATTCAGGTTGCATTTCCACTCAAGGAAATTTGAACCGGTGACTAGATTTTGTGCAAGCATATTAATCATAGTAGACATCCACATATCTGAAAATAAAAGCAAGTAAACACATAAGTATGCATTACAAATAACATTGTAATAATTAATATTGTAACATTTTCATAAACCAATATTAATTCATGTCGTCCAATTGCCCAAGAAATCTTACGCACAACCCAAACGGATGACGTTTACAGATAAATTCCTCAACCAGACCAACAACCGACCCTTTAATTCCAATCCATGTCAACTTAACCTTATGACAAATGGAATTAATAATCGGACATCAAAATCAGATCATATGGAATTAAGAAGGGACTCCGCGGGGAGTTGTAGTTAATATAATATCTAAGCATTGACCACAAATTTAAATTAAATCTCTTGAATTGACATACTCCCGTGGACCATGTCGCTTCTAAATTAATTCCTTTCTTATCTTATTCGTTTTCATTCTGTAGAGTAATTATGAAAATTCCACATGTAAGCCAAGCAAAAGTACGGTTACATGCAGAACTCCCACTATTCAATGAAAATAAATATTTTTATAGAAATCTCATCTAACAAACTTGTAATTAAAAATTATGAGTAAGTCAAAAGGGGACGGACGTTTACCTTTGTATAGAGATAAATTTGTGGAGGTCTTAACATTTTAATTTAATAAAATGTTATTTTTGAAAAATTGCTTACCCTTTTTGCTTTAAAAGGTTCGTTTACGCACACGTTATCACGTAATTCCTACACATGATTTTCTAGAATGCAAGTCATAAAACATGCTCACAGAAATTAAATCATACGTAATAATCCTATCACGCTCCTAAGCGCAGATAAATTATAACATATAAGTCACATAAAATATGTATTTAATTTCCATCCATGACATGCTTAAGTACATAAAATAAATATATCCACAACATGCTTAGAACAATAAATAAATTTAAGTAAATAAATTGTTCTCGTAGCCTAGTTGTGGAAACCTGTATGTCTCTACCTACCTAATGTAATGCCCTGTGATACACGTTTTCTTTAACAAAAAATGGGTCACAATAATAAAAAGATCGAACTCAGGGACTAAGTATAAAGAAACATCGTCAAGCACTAATTCGTATCAGTATCTCTATTGTCTACTTGAATTAATAAAGAGTTGATTTTAACTAATTAAAAACAAAAAGGCAACAACACAATTAATAAAGCAATGGGGATTTT